>PVJC01030405.1:0-21201 GCA_004026665.1 Murina feae | reverse complement strand
GTCCAGTGGCAGAGAGAGGAAGCTTAGAGATCTCTGATTTAGCAGGGCCCATGCCACGATGGAGCAGCTAGAGGTGGGGAGCATCCAGAGGCCAGCCCAAGGTGGAAACAGGCCTGAGCTGAGATGTAGGCCATTCTTCTAGGATGAGTGGGAATTGGCCAGATGAAAGGGCTTCCAGGCAGAATCAACAAAAGGTCAGTGACCTACGAGTGGTCATTTAAAGGGCACTACTTGTAAGAGCATTTCGGGTAAATAGACCTATTAGGCTCCTCACTCTGTTTGCTCCCCAATAGGCAGGAGGCTATCAGTAGAACATGCAGAATTATTCTGTTTGCCACACACCCAGCCCAAGGGAACAGCCAATTCAGGCGCCCAGAGAAGGTATCCTAACCTTTATGAAATTGTAGAATAGCCAGCATGGCCCCTGAGTACCTTTCCCAGCCTCATCCCAAGCCCCATAAACACTAAGTTTCAACTACTCTGAGCTTTCAGTTCCCAGAACTTTGCGGGCTTTCTTTGTTCTCTAAAGCTTTACGCAACAGGATGGTTTTCTTCTCTCTGTGACACTTCCTCTTCCGTCAGTCTTCTCTTCTGCACTGTTCCCCTTGCGTGGCCAGCACTTCATCCTCCTGAATTCACTCCTCTAAGGAGCCTTCCCAACCCCTCTCCCTAGCCTCTGGGGACCCCAGTGGTCCTGCACCTTCCCAGGTCCACCCTTGGCCCCACTGCACAGAACTTGCATTTTCATCCTCTGTCTCCCCCGCGGACTCAGTTCTTTGAGACACATGTCTGCCTTGTGTCCCGCAGTTTTCCTGGCTCAGCTCTATGCCTGGCTCATAAGAAACTCAAGGAATATCTATATGAATTGAATTAAAGTGAGCCCAGACCCTCTCCAAGAGGGCGCTGCTTGTAAGAGCATTTCAGGTAAATAGACCTTTTAGGCTCCTCACTCTGTTTGCTCCCCAGCAGGCAGCAGGCTATCAGAAACTCAGAACTCTGGGACATGCAGAATTATTCTATTTGCCACACACCCAGCCCAAGGGAACAGCCAATTCAGGAGCCCAGAAAAAGTATCCTTGCTGAGACCCCAGGACTGACATATTTCCTGAAACCCTCAAGGTTGTCTGGGAGTTAGATGAGCTGAGCATAGTGCTTTGCATATACCCATCACTCCTCACTCCAAGGATTATATGTCCCCTGCGAGGGTGGTACTGTCATCCACATATTGTAGTTGAGGAAACTCAAACTCAGGGTATGCTGAGCAGCTGTGTCCCAGCCCCTCAGCAGGTGGGTGGGTCTGACACAGGTCTATCTCCTCCAAAGCCCTGTCTTTCTGCTCTGGCCTGGGATCCATGTCCTTCGTATGACTCTGCGTGTTTCACTCCAGTGAAGTATTCATTTGTGTATCTGTCATACCAACTTGATCCAAACACCAACCTGGGGCCTTGCTTTCTGTGACAATGTCTTCATTTTCTCACAGTGGCCAGGAGAGCCCCAAGCAGTCAGCACAGCTGGGAAGCCCAGGGGTTTCATCTCAGTTGTTCACTCATCCTTAGAATCCCTGCCAGGGTCCCTCCTGTGGAGGGCTATGCAGAAGAGAGTGCAAGACGAAGTGCTTCATCAGCTCTGTTGCCCCTCTTACTGTGCCTGGGCCCTCTCCACCAGCCCTGCGGTCCAGCTACGAGGGGAAGGGCCTGCGTTCCACAGAGCCTGCCCCAAGCTCTGTAGACCGAGAACTGTTTCCCCATTTGCACACGTTTGTGTGTCGGGAGGACAGGATACATGCGAGCTCACATACCCATGTGTCTCTGCGCATGCTCACACTCGTCCCGTCAAGGACCACAATCCCTGGGAAGCCTTCCCAACCTCCAGACACCTTTGCTCACTCTTCCTGTGCCCCCACTCTGATTCTCCTATCGATGCTCTGTCTCCTCCACTGAACTGGCAGATTTTTCTCACTGTTCCGCACAGGCCTGGCACTTAGTTTGTGCTTAGGATCTGTTTGAACAAATGGAAGGATGCATCTCAGTTACCTGGGCACAAACCAGTTACAAGCTGCCTCCCTGGTCCCACCACCTCTTCTGTTCCTCCACCCCCTACCCACCCACGGAATCCCAAATAGGCCGGGCTCACCAGCTTCTACCCACAGAGAGGCCAGACTGGACACATGCAGAATGCTTTAGCATTAAGAGCTTGGACCCAACTGTCATTGATCAAAAACGTGTCAGTAATTATCTAGCGAACTATTTCTCAAACGTCTGTGTGCCTACAGATCCACCTGCGGGTCTTGTTAGCATACAGATTCCGACTCAGAAGGTCTGTGGCTGTGGCTGAGGCCGAGGCCCTGCCTTCCTAAAAAGCTCCCAGGCAATGCCCCTGCTGCTGGTTCATGGACTTTGAATAGTAAGTGGGTCTAGCCCACGCCTCGTCTACCTGAGTTCCTGCCCTGGCACATCTGCGGCATACACTCCCACGGGCACACACACTTGTGGGTGGACATGCACTTAAACGTATGTACAGCCAACACAACTGCTTTATCTGGATAAGTTCAAGGGTTGCTTTGAGCGTTGAGAGCCTGCTGCTTCGTAACCTTTTTCACACCCGACCCTTCTTGCTACCTGGTCCCTCTGTGGTGTGAGAAGCAGCGTCGTGTAGCAGCTTATTGCACAGCCTCTGCGGCCGGATCGCCTCCATTCAGATCCAGCTCAACCACCTGCTAGCTGTGACCTCGGACAAATGGCTTTCTCTTTCTGTGCCTCCGTTTCCTCAGATGTAAAATGAGATGAGAATAATCGTACCCATACCATAGCAGAATTAAATGAGTTTTCATATGTCCCTTGCTGATGGATGGGGGCCTACTGCAGAGTAACAGTGTGTAGGACGGTGACACACAAATGTTCATGAATATTATTGTTTTCACTTAGTGCCCTTCACCCCTGCCCCTCAGCAGAGCGCTCCCTTTCTCTTCCTCTCACTGCTTCTCCTGCCCATCTCCCTAATGCCACTCCAGCCCAGGCCTCCGTTCTGCCCTTCTCTGATGCGCTTCTGCCCTCCTCCGGCCCCTTCTCCATGCTATGGCTTCATGTAGCGCCTGTTGGATGGCAGCTCCCAGATCTACTGCTGTAGTCCCACCTTAACCCCAAACCCCAAATCTATGCTCCCAGATGCCTACTAGCCTGTCAATGCTTGGATGTGGACCACACGGGTATTCAAAGCCAAGTCCATTACCCTCCCACCACCTGCTACCCCAGGTAGCGAAATACATCATCTTCCTTCGGGTCAAGACACTCTCAGCCTTGCCTCCATTTCTCTTCTGCACCTTTGCTGCTTTTCCTGTCCATCGCCCTCCCTGGGATCTTTGTCCATTTCCTTTTCTCAGCCCCCCTGCCACTCCACAGCCCCTCTTGCCGAGTGCACGGTGGCTGTTCTCTCTGCCTCTTCTCCCTCACTTCGTCCTCCTCGCAGTCATCGGCGTCTTGCTAAGCCTGAAATCTGATCCACTCTGGATAGGTTGGCTTCTCATTGCCCCAGAAAAATATCCAGCCTCGCCCCAGGCTGCCTTCCCAACCTCTATTCCAGATTGTTCCTGCTGAGTGTGTCCAGCCATACCATGAGGTTGCCTGAGCCCCGGAACCCACAGCTCCTTCACACACACACCAGGCCCCTGCATGGGACACCCTCTCCCTCTTACCTGGTTAAGCCCTATGCATCCTTTTAGGACCCAAGTCAAATGGGTACTCCTTAGTGAGGCTGTCCTACACTCCCCTCTTCCTGCTGCAGACTGCTTCCCATTCTGTGCTCCCTTCCTATGGCATCTGGCCTGTGTTCATTATAGCAATCATCACTCTACTGTAGCTATTTGTTTAATGTCTTGTATATCCCCTTGCACCTACCTGGCCCTGGATCCTAGCCCATAGGAAGCACTCAACAAATACACAAATGCTTGTGAATGAATGAATGAATGAATGAATGAATGGCTGTGAAGCAGTCTCATAGAACTAGCCATACATCTCCCTTTCAAATTTTGACAACTCCGAAGCAGTGCACTCCTCCCTGGCCAGACCTGTGGGCCGTGATATGATCCAGTTCATTCCGGCTCATTCATTCAGGTTCACCCACATGGACTCACTAGTGCAGGCTTGTACTTCTGCACACCCATAGACATGGCTTGAAAATGTTTGTGGAGGACCTGTCCCGCAGCTGGGCTGCTGCAGCCGCCTCACTGTCACCCTTCTGGTCTCTTGGCAGGTGTGTTCTTCACTTTCCACACCTTCCACCTGGAGAGTGGCCATGACTACCTCCTCATCACCGAGAATGGCAGCTTCACCCAGCCACTGCGGCAGCTGACCGGCTCGCGGTTGCCAGCCCCCATCAGTGCTGGTCTCTATGGTAACTTCACCGCTCAGGTCCGCTTCATTTCCGACTTCTCCATGTCCTATGAAGGATTCAACATCACCTTCTCAGGTAATGCCTGGGAAAGTCCCTTGGGGGAGGGGTACCCCATCTTGCTCTCTGCTGCCAGCCCTGGTCTTCCCAGCAGATGGATAGTGCTGTGCTCTCCAGGCTCCGGGAGAAAGACCTCTCTGAGGCAGTAACTGATAGCTGGGTTAGACACTGGACTGACGCCCTGTCATGGGCTTGGGAGGAGTGAGCAGGTGTTGGGGGCTCTCCTTCTCGGAAAGTGTCTAGGTCTCCCTCTGAGCATGACCCACCCAACTGGCTGACCTAGAGGAATTCACAAAAGTCCGTTTCTGCCCTAGTAATTCCAGCTACTTCTTTCTCCCAGTCCCACTTCTACTTAAGAGGCCGGCCATTTAGAAAAGGGGAGAGGAAGAAGGGGGCTGGAAGGTGACATAGCAGAGCGCGTTAGTTTTATTTGGGGCTTTTTCGCCAGTGCTAACCTAGAAGTAATAGCTGTTTGTCTCTGTGTTTAAGAATCCTGAAAAGAAACCCCTTTACTGTGGCATTCAGGGAGAAAACAGGACCCTTCACTCCTCTAGTACCAAGTCGCCTTTGCCGCTCCTATCCCACTGCTCCTCAGGGTCCCCCCCTTCCCAGCCAGGAACCGAGGTATCAAATGGACTCTGCCAAGTTGGGCAAGAGACATCTGGCCTCTAGGAAGTGGGCCTGGCCCAGCTCAGCCCCCTTCTATCCCCCTAGCAGGAGCCACCTGCCACGCGCCTAGGCTGGCCTCCGATGAGACCTGGCCGGCCACTGTGCCTCATCTGTCTGAGACAGACCCTCCTCCTCACCACACAGAGAGGTGCCCTCGGGGACAAGGGGTGCTCACATCCATGCTGTCACTAGAGGTATGAGACAGGTCCCGGGCCCATAAATGCCACTCCCTCGCACTTGCCATCTGCCTCCAGTGCCAGCATCACGAAGGCGGCGTTAGCGGAGCATTTGGATTCTTTTTCCAAGTGGAGCTTTCCCTCGACTGGGTCATATGTTCTGACCCTCCTGAACCAGGCTGATTGGATCGAGCTGGATGAGTGCCTCAGGAGAAAGAGGCAGGACAGTCTGCACACCCTGCAGCTCGGGGTTAATATGGAGATGAAGGGGGAGAGGAGGGAGGGGTCAAGTCACAAGGAACCTCAGAAATCTCCTGGGAAGCAGGTTCCAGAGCGCTGTGCCCCCCTCACCACCAGTCTGTCAGCCTCTGTTTCTCTCAGGCTCTCTCCCCTTCTCCCTCCACCGTTTTGCATCGCTGTGTGTGTGCTCTGTGCCTCCATCTGTCTGTCTCTCTGGATTGTCTCTCCCTGGTGTTTTCCTCTGTGACTCCATCTTCTGTCTCTGACCCCGCTCTCCTGCCCTTCCAGAATACGACCTGGAGCCCTGCGAGGAGCCTGAGGTCCCCGCCTACAGCATCCGGAAGGGCTTGCAGTTTGGTGTAGGCGACACCTTGACCTTCTCCTGCTTCCCCGGGTACCGTCTGGAGGGCACGGCCCGCATCACGTGCCTGGGGGGCAGACGGCGCCTGTGGAGTTCGCCTCTGCCAAGGTGTGTTGGTAGGTGGTCACGTGCTTTCATTTTGCTTCACTAATGGGGTGGGCCAAGCTTTAGTCAATCGGTGTGAGGTGGTGGAACACACACGGGCCAAGAGGCCAGCAGGCCTGGGTTTGAGGACTGCCTTAGCCAGTTATCTGCAGTGGAGCTTTGGGTGGCCTAACCTCCTGCTCCAGCCTCGTATTCCTGCTTCCTGGGCTGTTCCAAAGCCTGACCTGACCTGTGTAAAGTGGATCCATAGTAGGCACTCAAATGAAATTGACTTCCATACTGTCCCTCCCACCCCTAACATATCCCCATGGCTCTGGATGCCTCTTGCAGAGAAATCCGGGTAGAGCACTGCAGAGCAGGTAGGTGCGGGGGTGGGCCTATAGGAAGGAGGTATGGCCTTTGCCCACGGAGAGGCCCATGCTGGTGGGGCAGAGGGCGCTAGGACGGTGTGATGGGGTGCTAGCTTTTGAGAATCCCCAGAAAGGCTTCATCCGTACAGCGAGCGAGGAGAGAGGAAGCGAGAGCTGGGTTCATTTACAGATCACCACTGCACCTCAGGCAGGCAGCTAGGTGCTGGGGATACAAAGTGAACAAAGCAGAGAAAGTCTCCCCACTCGTGGTCTCACATCCTGGTGGGGGAGATCAGCTCTAAACCCATAGTTACGTAGTACGCCAGGCAGCATTGAGATAAATTAAGTCAGCTCAGGTGGTTCTTTTAAAAAGAGTGGTCAGCAGAGGCCTCCCTGGTGAGCTGACATTTTAGAAGCTTGGGGGGAGATTCAAGAAACTAATCACTCATATCTGGGAGGAGACAGAGCAGAGGTCAAGGCCCTGAGCATTGAGGAGCAGCTCAGAGGCCCGTCTGGAGCAAGCATCAGGGAGAACGGGAGATGATGAGGTTAGAGAGTCGGAACCAGGAGTCTGATCCGCGGCCCTGCCGGCCTCCCTGCCGGAGCTCCGGGCCCAGAAGGTGTGGAGAAGTAGGGTGAGCACAGGGAGCAGGCACGGTTGCTGGCTGGCTCTCTTTGTAAGGTTGACGGCTCTGCTTGCTTAATTCTTGCCACGTGTGGCTGGAAGGAATACAGGCAGGGTTAGTGGAGTGCTTACCGTGCCGGCTGTTCGCTATGGAGCTCACGCTCAGAGTGAAATAGTACATAAAGCCGCAGTTCACCCAACAGATAAAAGCAGCGCTATGCTGACAGAAACATGGCGGTGTCATGAGGGCTCAGAGGTCAGCCGTGCTGGACACAACTCCATGGAGCCGGGGCCCTGCAGGGGACAGCTGCAAAAAGGCTGCAAGACGGGCTGGGCTTGGGCTGCACAGGCTCCAGGCTCAAGGTCAAGTCTCTGCTCTGCCACTCACAGATGTTAGACCTTGGTGAGGCCACCTCGCCTCCGTATCCAACTCAGGCTCTATTCCCCATTCGGTGACATCATTTACCTAAACAGCAGGGTGCCCTGTGATTATCATAATTTTGCCAATAACCTTTTCATATTATTTACTGGTAACCAATATCCAATCACCTTTTACAATCTCAGAAAGGAAACAGTGATACAAATAGATGCAGAATTCCATTTCTGACCAATTAAATAACCCCAGAGTTTATCCTTTCTCCTGGAACCGTCCCTCTGCGCATGCAGCCACCCTGACTTGGGTGCACACGTTCAGACACACACGTCTCTGCCCTGTGCAGGTTCAGTTTGTATCTGGCTATTAGCAGCTCTTTTCTCCTCTGGGAAAATATCCTCAGCTAAGTGGCTCTGGGGGCGGTTTTCTTGAGTGGGATTATACAGACCACAGATGCACACTCCCTCAGCTTTGTCCTTGATCTCATTGCATAAGCTCATTCTTTAACTTACATCCTAATTACTGTTTGTTCATGACACCTCGCGATGTTTTCATCGTTACGTTTTTCTTCGATGCACATGTTGTAATAACACAGCAATTACAGTCCCCTCTAAGACCACCAGCCCTGCCTCAGAAACGCAGGCTGCAGGTCTCACGGGAATACCCCAGGGAGGCTCCCAGCTGCCACGTGCCCTGTGGGTGTAAATGGAACAACTTGGCCACACGGCGTTCCAGTAACCTTCCCAGCTGAGAAGGAGATGAAAGCTCTGGGCTCTAATTCATGGTGTGATGGGTGACACAGCCTGTAACCTCAGGGACCCCTGAACTTGATGTGGAACAGACAGTCCTGACCCCGGAGGGCCCCGTCTGCCACACAGAGCATGGCCCTGTCCTTGGGAGCGCCCGTGTGATTGAGAAGACCTAACCCTCTGGCTCAGGAGCCCCGGACTGATGGATAAGACCCAGCCCCTGCCCTTAGCGAGACCTCTGCTGACAGGAGTCACAGATGCCTGAACCAGCAGCAGCACTCTCCTGGGCATGTGACTGCTTGTTTCTCTGGAACATTTATTTGTTTGCACTTACGCTCGCGTTTGGCTTTTCAGTGCATCTGGTCGCTCACCTCCCCCGTTAACTTTGGAAACTCCCAGAAGCAAGTGCCACATCCTTCTATCCTTCCGTTCCTTTCCTGGTACCAAGGGCAAGTGCACGGGGGTCAGGACCTGGTGATTGTCCCCATCCACAGCTCTCAACCCTGATTCCCTCGTTATGAAGGTGTTGGGCACGTGGGGAGGAAGAGAGGGTCATGCTGGCAGAGGTGGGCCTATAGCTGTTTTGCTGAAAACCAGGGACAGGAAGGGGGTCCAGTAATATGCCAAAGCCCATGTTTAAGGGAAGCCAATTTTTAGGAACTAGGTGGAAGGCAAGAGGTGTCAGAAACAGTGAGGGTGCTATGAATGCCAGGCAGCGAACACAGACTTCCCAAGAAATTTCTCAGCGTTTCTGGCAGTCCCAGAGCACAGGCAGTTAGGCCTCCAGATGGAAGCAGGTAAGCTGCATAGGTTCACTTGGGATCATTGAGGAAAGAAAGGAGGAATAGTACTTGTTAAAGGGCCTACTATGTGCTAACCAGTCCCCATATGATCACCTATTTTGTCATCAAATCTCATGCATTTATTTTCTGTCGTCTTATGAGGATAGTATTATTGTACAGATGAAGGCAGATGAAGAGGTTGAAGTTTAGAGAGTAGATACAAGTTATCTCTCTGCCTCCAAACTCCAGGCCAACCTCACTGAAGCACTTGCCCCTCCCTGGGTGAGGAGAACTGAGGTGTGTCCCCAGAGAGGATGAAGAGCTGTTGTGGAGAGCCTCCGACGTGATGTGACTGAGTGATAAATGTCTGACTGTGCACAGCCCTCATCACTCCCTCCCCAACTTCCCCCCTCCTCTGCTGCACCCAGAAAATTTACATACTCTACCTAAAGGGTCAGCAGCCCCCAGGGTACCTGCCCACCACTGTCTGTCTAGCTTTATGCCCAGCTCTCACATTCATCATGCACCTTTGGTCCGTTTGCAAACAGGCTAAGATTAGGTACCGGAAAGCTAGATCATGGCCATCTCTGGCATTTGGGGTACTCTAAGAAAATACCATGGATTAGGTGGCTTACACAACAAACATTTATTTCTCATGGCTCTGGAGGTTGGGAAGTCTAAGTTCAAGGTGCTGGCAGATCCATTGTCTGCCCTCATTAGCCCATTGAAAGAACAGGTTTCCAGTGAGTCCGTGGGAAAAAATCTCCCCCAAGCTTCATATTCCAGGACCCTAAATTCCAGCACCAACAGAGATTGAGTTCTCAGCCCCCTCCTCTTCATCAATTGCAAAGCATAAGGTTTTTTATCCTCAAAACTGGGACGGTAATTGTGTCTACCTTATGGGTTTGCTTGTGACTAATGACTGAAATGATCCTTGTGAAGCTCTGAGATGCTAGCAATTATTATTCGATCTTGTCCTCTCTCAGTTTCTATCCTCCAATACGGAAAGGCTTTGTGTCTCCTCACTTGCCTGCTTCCACCCTCCCCTGACATCCTCCTCGGTCATTTCTGTTGCTATGATACCATGTGAACAGGTGTGGGGAATGGCTGCTTCCCAGCGCTGTGAAAGTAAATGGTATCTGGTGGGCTTCTTTCTGTTTCTGCAGAAGAGAGACAGACAAACAGAATCAGAGAGATAAAGAAACCAGGCAGAATTGTAGGAGGGCAGGTTTAAAAAAAAAAAAAAAGCCTTGATAAGCAGACAAATGGACAGATAAATAGGCATTTTGGCAGGTAGAGAGGCAAACAGTTTGTCAACGTTGTAAGGTTCTCCAGCACCGTGAGCTGTTTCCGGGATGTTGCTGATGGGAGTTAATCTGTGATTGTTGTGATTCTCTCCAGCTGAGTGTGGGAATTCAGTCACGGGCACTCATGGCACTTTGCTGTCCCCCAACTTTCCTGCGAACTACAATAACAACCATGAATGCATCTACTCCGTCCAGACCCAACCGGGGAAGGGGATTCAGCTTAAAGCCAGGGCATTTGAACTCTCTGACGGCGATATCCTCAAGGTAACGCTGGTAGATTGCTTAGCGTATGTATGTTACAGTATGCAAAAGTGTGGTCAGCACTCACTCATCTCTGTGAATGACCCGAACTTTTCTTCTGCCCTCCTGAGTCCCTAGATATTACCCTCACTCCCCTGGAGGAAAGTGAGAACCTGAAAAAAAAGGGGTATGTGAGTATCCCAGGATGCGGCTTAGGAGCTGACTGCTCTCAAATACATATGATTGATTAGGAGTTGACCCATAATAAGAATAAAAGAATAGTACATTCAGTTAGAATGGTCAATGGGTCATGTTTTCCATTGTGAATCCGACCATCAACCTGGGTAAGGAAGAGCTGTGTGCATGTGTGTGTGCACTAGTGTAGATATGTTTGTGGATATAAATACATGTGTGTGAATCTGTGTCTAAGTATTCATTGGGTTTGAGGGATCTGTGTCTGTGCATACTTGTCTCCATGTATTGTGTGTGTGTACATGCTTATGTATGCTTTGAGCACATGTTTAATTCACTCATAGACTATTTCAGGGCATCATGATTCTTGGCAGTTGGGGTAAAGAAGGTAGATTTAAGATACATATAAAAGAAAGCAGTGATAGGACTGGATGATAGAGAGGGTTATAGAGAGGAAATTGTTCAGACATTGAGCATATGTATGACTTGTATTTGTGTGTGTGTGTGTTGATTAAGAGTGAATCTCCAGTAATGTGTGGTACGTGTGTATGCATATAATCAATGAGTTGACTGGAGGATTTATCAAAGAGCTTGCTTAATTAAAGTCGGTTCTTAGGGAAATCTCACACAGAGTCTTCATTTTCATCCTAGGCCAGTACATCTTTTAGCTGATTTTAATATGTCTTAAACCTCTCCCACACACATACTCTAGCTGTGTCCCAGGACCACTGGATTTCTTTTATTCTGGCCCCTAAGATCAGCAAGACAGGAGAGACCTTTAAATGCGATCGTGTATAATGACAGCTCTATGCATGTGCCCATGAAGCAGGTGAATTTTCTGCAGGCTCCCTGAAGTGACTGCAAGGACGTAAAACAGGAACGTCAGCTCGCGCTCTCTCTCTCTCTCTCTCTCTCTCTCTCTCTCTCTCTCTCTCTCACAGACTCACACACACACACACACACACACACACACATACACTTTAGCATCAGGAGCAGGCAGAGCTCCTACTATGGCCTCTTCCAGCTTAACTCTTCTGCTCGCCCCACAGACTACTGGGTATTTCCTCCCCCACCTTTACTCTCCCTGTGTATTGTGCCGACAGAAAATCGGCTGGCTGTGTGCATGTGTAAATATTCAGTAGGTCAGAGGAAGGGACCCGTCTGAGCAGTCAGAGCTAATTGCCCCTCTCTAAACAACAAAGGGAAACAAAAACTTTCAAAGCTCCTAATTTGTATTCCTAACAAGATTTGAGAGAATATTATATTTATGACACAAAAATAGGCAATAATGAAAGCAGCAATCTGAGATGAGGAAAGATTGAATAGAGATGAAAAACATGATCACCCAATTAAAAAATGGAGTGGAGGCGATGAGCAGAAGAGGGTGAACCACAGAAAAATGAAATTAGTTTATTATAAGATAAATTAGAGAGACTCTTCCACATCGCATAAGGAAATGAAAAAGAAGATGCGTTTATATTAATAAAATGTACAATCAATCCACAGTAAAACTTTATGTGCCAAATAATATAGCATGAATAAATTAAATAAAAATTGCAGAAATGTAAAAAATTTTAATAAAGTTACAGTCACCATGGAAGATTTTAATATACTTCTGTTACTCTCTGGCATAAGGATTTAGATAGCTTGAATAATGTAACAGAATAAATCCAAAGAAAGTAGGAGAAAAGTACTTTTTTAAAAAATATATTTTTATTGACTTCATAGAGGAAGGAAGAGGGAGAGATAGAAACATCAGTGATGAGAGAGAATCATTGATCGGCTGCCTCCCGCATGCCCCCTACTGGGGAGTCAAGCCCATACCCAGGCATATGCCTCAACTGGGAATTAAACCATAACTTTCTGGTTCATTGGTTGACGCTTAACCACTGAGCAACACCAGCCAGGTAAGAAAGATACTTCTAAAGATAAAGGCTAAATGACTAAAAAATAGCAATTATCAACAAAACCATTATTTCTTTGAAAACTTTAGGAAAATAGATAAATGTGGCAGAACTGATCAAGGAATGAAGAAGTCACAAATATATAGTATTAATCATGGAAAAAAGAATATGGTCACAGATAGAGATTATGAAAATGGTAAAAAGATATTTAGGGACAACTATAAGCTAAATATCTGAAAGTTTAGATGAAATGGAATTTTTTATATATAAAAGTATTAACATCAAGAAAAAATTTGAGCCCTGACCGGTTTGGCTTAGTGAATAAAGCGTCAGCCTGCAGACTCAAGGGTTGCAGGAAGTGGGGAGTGTGCAGGAGGCAGCTGATCAATGTTTCTCTCTCATCGATGTTTCTAACTCTCTGTCCCTCTCTCTTCCTCTCTGTGAAAAATCAATGGAATATATTTTTAAAAAAGAAAAAAATTGAATAAACCAATAGATTACAATTCTCCCATATTCTCCCTCAAGGGCCCTAAGCCTAGGCTGTTTTGCAACTAACAACTTCAAGAAACAATCCTTGAAATAAACAAACTGTCTTGAAAAAGAAATATATTAGGATCCATCTCCTAACTCATTTATTTAAATGAAGAACAAGTAGAAATATTGACATCAAACTGAGTAAGGGCAGCATAAGAACAGAAGCTACTAGGCCAGTCTCACCTACGATCATAGGTCTAAAAATTCTAAATACAATATATTGCATCTAACTGGGTATTAAAATGAAACTAAGTGGAACTGATTCCAGGAATATGAGGATATGTGTCATTAGAAAAGCTCATACTGTTATTTATTTGGCAAACACTATGAAATTGCCATTTTTGTATGTCAAAACTAACTGAATATTGGCAGTTTCATGCATGTGGTTCAACCTAATATCCCTTAAACAAGAAGAGAAAAATACATGATCCTGTCGATCAATGCCCCCCCAAAACATCATGTAATGAAATTATATATCATCCATGATTTTTAAAACTATCTCATACAACTAAAGGCAGAACTTTCTTAATCTTCTAGAAAGTGTCTACCAACACCTACTGCAAACATTATTCTTAATGACAACACTTCCTAAAGATATCCAGTAAAGGCAGGTCTAAGACCAGTACTTCTGTCTCCAATTGTATTCAACATTATACTGCCTCTCCAAGCCACTATAATTTACCACCACCCCCCAAAAGAAGATAGAAAGAACAAAGAAGCTATAACATTTAGAAAGGAATATATAAAATGTCTTATTTCAAAAATACAAAAGAATCAACTGATAAACTATCAGAACCAGTAAGAGAATTCAGCAAATTGCTAGTATTTCTACAACCAATCTATAATAATAATCTAATCTAAAAAAAGAGTAATATGCTAATTAGACCAGACAAAAGCCGGGGCTGCGAGGGAAGCTCAGGCCTCCGGTGCCTGGACGGCCTGAGGGAAGCCCGGGTCCTGGGAGCCAGAGGGAAGCCGGTGCGGCAGCCGGGGAAAGAGGGCCTACTCCTACACGAATTTCGTGCATCGGGCCTCTAGTTAAAACATAATCGGGTGGGGGGGGATGTGATCTCATTCATAATAGAAACAAAACTATATGGTACAAAGAATAAGCCTAACAAAAATGTGCATAATCTTTACTGAGAAAGTAAAACCTTGTTTTGAAGGACATTAAAATAAATGCAGGGAGGTTTCCTGAACAAAAGGTATGAACAGGCAGTTCACAGAAGAGGAAAGTAGAATTAATGTTACACTTATGAAAAGATGCTCAACCTCAGTGATATCAAGGGACATACAAATTAAAGCAAGGTACCATTTCACAGCCATCAAATTAGAAAAAGTTAGAATGCCAGAAAATACTAAGTTTTGGCAAGGATATAAAGCAGTGAAAACTGTCATATGTTATTAGTGAGATGAAATTGGTATCGCTCTTCGGAAAGCAGCCCGGCACTATCTGACAAAGTTGAAGATGTGCCTTTGTTGCAACCAGTGTCTTTGTCTAGATGTGTGTCCTAGAGGAACTCCAGTGCATGTGTGCGTTCAAGCAGACATCAGTAATCGCATTGTTTGCCACTGTGTGTAAAAAAACTATCCATTTAGCATATTTATTTTTAAGCCAAGACATCTTGCTCAGCTGTCAGATGTAATGGTACATGTATATCAAAACATCAAGTTGTGTACCTTAATTACATACAATTTTCACTCATCAGTTATGCCACAAGAAAGCTGAAAAATAAAAACATCTAAAAGAGAGGGGAAATAGAAAGAAGCTGAGATGTAGCAGATGCACATAGACTCTCCTAGGTCTCTCAAGGGGATGCTCCCATCACCTGTACATAATGATGAACTGGACCATCGAAGCAGTTTTCTTATAGACAAGCAATATTCTGTTAGGAAATAAATGTATACAGAGACCCAATTCCCAATAGCAATCAAAAATATAAAAATATCCAGGAATAAGTACAGAACTTTATGGAAAGATATAAAAGACAACCTGATTAAATGGAGCCAGACACTGTGTACATGGAAGATTTAGTTCCCTATAAATGCATGTTTTCTCTAATTAATTCATACATTTAACGTTTATCAGAATTACACAGGTTGATTGTGTTTTTTCTTTTGCAGGGAGGGTTTTGATTTTGATATGAGAAAATTCTTTCGAGTGTATCTAGAAGAATAAGTATGGGGGCATATTTTTTTAAGTTAAAAGAAGACAAATGAGGGAGCACTTTCCCTATTAACTACTTATATTATAAAACTACAGTAATTAAAACAATATGGGTCATGCTCAGGAATAAACAAAAGACTGCAAGAGACCAGGAAGTTGACAAACAAAACCAAGTTTACATAACTATGTATGTGATAATGGTACATTTAAAATGGGTGTTGGATGAAATATTTGGCTTGGTTAAATGACTAATCAACCAGAACCAAAAAAAATAAAAATAAAAATATGAAATCTTATTCTTATACTAGAGGGCTGATGAACAAAATTCCTGCAAGAATAGGCCTTCCTTCCCCCGGCTGCTGGCACTGGCTTCCCTCCGGCACCCGGGGCCTGGGCTTCCCTCGCAGCCGCAGCTTCATTCAGAAGGTTGTGTGGTTTAATTAGCATACTGCTTTTTTATTATTATAGATCATATGCCAAAATAAATCTAGTGGACTTAAGGACAAAAGTACTAGAAGACGCATTTGTTTATTTATCATGCGTTTATTAAGTGCCTCTTACATGCCAGGGCGCACATTCTGGACAACTGTGTATAATATTGGGGGTTGGGTTAGTTTTATGACGGAAATTCCTAGAGCTATTTAAATGCTGTTGGGGAAAAATATTAAATGATTTGAAAAATATGTGCATTATATTAAGTGAAAGAGCAGTTACCATAAACCATCTACAGTTTGATGTTGTATTTATAAAAATAAATATGCATAAGGAAAGATGTGCATAGAACAAAGCTTAGAAAAACAGAACAAAATGTTGTGAGTGCTGAAAGATGCTTTGATTTTCATTGGACTTTTCTGTTTCAAAAGTTTTCTGCAGTGAATATTTTATCAAAATGATACTTAATAGGAACATTTTTTTCCTCAATGAATTAAGATGAATTATGCTTTGAAATTAAAGAAAAAGTCCTGTTCCCATTACACTTTCATTAATTAACAATTTCTTAATACCATCATATATCCAATGAGCATTCAAGTTTCCAATTATCTCATAAATGTCATCATGTTCTCTAAATTCGCAATTTATTTGCATCAGGATCTAAATAAAGTCCACACATTGGATTAGTTGCCTCATAGTTTGTTTTGTTTTTAACCTATAGGTTTCTACTCCATCTCTTTAACCCCCACTCATAATTCACTTATTGAGGAAGTCGGGTCATTTGTCCAGTGGAACCATTCATGTTCTGGGTTTGCTGACTACATCCCCAGAGTATCATCCCATGTGTTCCTCTGTCCTCTCTATCAAACCAATGGTTTGATCTGATTCTGGCTTGAGGTTTGTGTGTGTGTGTGTGTGTGTGTGTGTGTGTGTGTGTGTGTGTATGTGTGTGTGTGTTCAGCAGAATGACTCCATAGGTCAGAGTATGTCTTCCATCAAGAAGTGTATGATGTCTGGTTGTGTCCCTACTGTAATGCTGGCAAGTGTGAACGATGAATACCTTGATCAGTCTATTCCAATATATGCCTTAATGGGTAAAATAAGTGTTAGAACAGTTCAGTTGCAGCAGTGGCCAGACCCTTTGAACTGGGGCCATCTGTGTGTCTGCTGGAACGCCAGAATTATCTCTGTCTATCAGTGACATGAAGCCATTGCACATAGAATCTGGAAACAGACTTGAGGCTCCCGGGGGCCTAAACCAATCTCTGTAACATACAGCACTGTTAGCTTGAAGGATGGCTTCCCTTAGAAGGCTTTGCCTCATAAATAGTAGAATGGAAATATTGTTGCAATTTGCTGGCAGCTGGCACCACATCCTGTGCCATGCACAGATATTCGTCGCCCACCCATAGATCCCATCTTTGATATTTACCAAAGCAGCAGGGGGTCTTTCATCAGTCACAACTTCTGTTGTTCTTTGTACAATTATCTGGAAAGGAGCGGCAACCTTGAGACCTGGGAGGCCAGTTCGTTATTCTGATGATTGTTGACTTGGCTGGTGCTCAGAAGTTCAGGGGACAGATGGGACAGGGAAGCCAGATGCCCGCACGATCCCACCCCTGGCAAACCCAGCAGGCCCTCGCTGGAGTCCTCATTTTAGGAGAGAAGGAGCAGAGACTGAGCTTGAGGATGGGAAAGTACCATGACATGCTAGTCATCTTAACCCCATCCTGCCTGGATCCCAGGGGCCACGTCCAGAAATGTGGTCAGGTCTGAGGCCACTGCCACAGTGGGGTGGGGTCAGGCAGGAGGACAGCTGTTTCATCTCTTGAAAGGACAGGACCGAGTGTCTAGCGATGCAGAGATGGCGAATGCTTTCAGCGTGCCTGTCTGCAGGAACAGATGGCTTGGGCATGCAGCCAGCCCCAGCCTGGCCTCCCCAGGCTGCTAAAGATTAAGCTGGTGCCCTATGGGGGCTCAGGGAACAAGAGCAGGCCTCCACTGGAAAGGTCAGAGCAGCAGGCAGTTCCTAGAGACTGAATTCACACTGAGATGGGCTGGGCCTCAGATCTGGCACCAGTGGAGCAAACTCACTTGCTAACTCCACTCGCCACCTTCCTTGTACCTGGTGACTCACTGTCCCCCTAACAGTTGTTACTGATGTTGAACTCCGAGACTGGGGGCTGTGGGGTGAGAAGCTGTTGTTCAAAATAAGGTCATGCTGCTGACGTTGGGTTGGGGTCTTCCCTATGTCCAGGTCTATGATGGCAACAACAACTCTGCCCGTTTGCTGGGGGTGTTCAGCCGCTCGGAGATGATGGGAGTGACTTTGAATAGCACATCCAGCAGCCTGTGGCTCGATTTCATCACCGACACCGAGAACACCAGCAAGGGCTTTGAGCTGCAGTTTTCCAGTAAGTCGTGCTTGCTTCTGACTGGACGAGAAGTCAGGCTGTCCCTGGTTGGGAGGTCAGACTCTGGGTTTGCTCTAACTGGTGCATGCTTAGTTGCTTGTTTCCTCTAAGGTATTGTGCCTGGGATTGGGGAAATCTGCCACTTTTCAAACCATAGCTCTGTGGTTTAAACTGGTGATTAACTGAGTTGAGGGCATACCTTTTAGTCACTAATATATTTTTATTTCAGAGAGGAAGTGCGAGGGAGAGAGAGATAGAAACACCAGTGATGATAGTCATTGATCAACTGTCTCCTGCATGCCCCACACTGGGGATCGAGCCCACAACCCGGGCATGGGCCCTGACAGGGAATCGAACAGCAACCTCATGGTTCATGGGTTACTGCTCAACCACTGAGCCACAACAGCCTGGCTAGTCACTGATGTTTTGAAAATAATAAACACTGAGGCTTTTCATTAAATCCACCAAAGATAGCCTTTGCTAATTATGGCATTTATAAAATAATATTCAACTACAGCCAGATGTAAAAAGATGCAAACGTTAATGGATAATTATGTTAGTTTTTACTACTTCCTAAAGTGCGAAGTCTTGATTCTTTCCCTCTTTTTTTCGTGATTTTAACTTTCTTCTTTACTCCTGAGATTTTTGGAAATGGAAAGCACCTAGGTTTGTATGCAGCCCTGGAGTACTTGGGGGTCACATCCCCATATTTTGGCTCCCCTGCCATTTGATTCATTTATTTGAGCTTCTACTTGCCCAAATAAATGTACTTTTATAGACTATTTTAAAATCCAGTGAGTATCCATCAGTCGATGAGTGATGAAACAACATGTGTTATGGAGTATGTGCCACCACAAAGGATGAGATACCTGATTCATGCTTCAACACGATGAACCTTGGAAGCATGATGCTCAATAAAGTAGCCAGTCATCAAAGTCCATGTGTTATATGATCTACTTATAGGAACTGTCCAGAACAGGCAGAGCCACAGAGACAGAGGGAAATCGGGGTTGCCTGGGTTGGGGGAAGTGGGGGGGATGTGGATGGGCTTCTCTTGAGGGGATGAGAACGTCCTGCGTCGACTGTCTTTCTTGGTGCATAACTGCGTGAAGGTACTGAAGATATTCCGTTGTACATGCTGGAGGGTGGATGCTTAGCATGTGAATGATTTCCCTGTAAGTCTGCTAGAGAAAACACGCCCAGTGAGGCTACTCAGGATCCCTTTCCCCGGGCCCAAGGCCATCTGACAGAGGGGCTATGCGGGTCCTGAGAGATGGATCAGTGGAAGAGGGACTCAGCAGAGTCGTCTTTGAGTTCCATTTCCATCACCTGAGATGTTATGACTTCAGAACAATGTATTTAACCTTCCTAAGTCAGTGTTCTCAGTTGTAAAATACACCTAGTCATACCTTCCTGTGAGACTCCCGTTAATAACAAGTGAGAGATACCACGGGAGGCACCGTGTCAGAGAAGCTCTGTAGAGGTGTCCTTCTCCAGCCTTGCGATAGAGCGCGTTAAGCAGGCATGACAGAGGCTTGAAACATACATTTAAGCAACTTTCCCATCATAATGTCTCAGTGAGCAAAACTGAAAGAGCAACTCCACGTAGCAAAATGCTATGGGGTCAAACCGAAGAAACAGAAAAGTCAAAAACTGTGCCTGAGTCCTAGCGGGTTTGGCTCAGTGGATAGAGTGTCAGCCTGCGGACTCAAGGGTCCCAGGTTCAATTCTGGTCAAGGGCATTTACCTTGGTTGCAGACACATCCCCAGTGGGGAGTGAGCAGGAGGCAGCTGATCGATGTTTCCCTCTCATCGATGCTTCTAACTCTCTATCCCTCTCCCTTCCTCTCTGTAAAAAATCAATAAAGTATATATATTTTTAAAAACTATGCCTGAAAGCTGTTCAAAGCTAGCCTGGGAGAAATAACTGAAATCATTTGCATATAGCATGAGGGGAATGAATAATACAGCCTCACCTGAGCACAGCAATGTGACGGCCCAAGCAGCGAGTCTCTCAGAACTAGAAACACGTGTTGCTGGCTCCCTCGAGGAAATGGGCTCCGAAGAACCGTGGTTTCTGCCACGGCCGGTCCTGCTCACCCTTTTCTCTCTTCTCCAGGTTTTGAACTCATCAAATGTGAAGACCCGGGAACCCCCCAGTTTGGCTACAAGGTTCACGACGGAGGCCAGTTTGCAGGGAGTTCTGTGTCCTTCGGCTGTGATCCTGGGTACAACCTGCGGGGCAGCGAGGAGCTGCTGTGTCTGAGCGGGGAGCGCAGGACCTGGGACCGACCTCTCCCCACTTGTGTCGGTAGGAGGCCCCTTGATTGTCATTGTCATGCATTTAGCAAGTGGAACCAGAGCCGAATCAGGCCCCCAGATTCATAACGCTGGTGACAGAGGAGAGGGAGGAGAGTGGACAGGAAAGAAGGTGGCGGAGCCTGGATCCAGGGCTTCCTGCAACATCAAGGCTCGAATGAGTCTCCAGCTCATGCTGGGCCTCAGTTTCTCTGCTGGCTGTGCTTCCTTTTCTGGGGAATGTTGAAAGAAACAGTATGGTCATACACTATCTTAAGAAGGAATAGAACAGTGGACTAGCATCTCCCTAAGCCTGGGTGCTTCCAGGACATCAGCAGAGGCTCTCGGAAGCCTTATTCACGTGCCCCAGACTAGAGAAGCCTGATCCAAAGCAGAGTGTGAAATTGGCAAAACACACCATTCTGTCTGCCTGGCCTTTCACCTTTCACCTTTCACCCAGCTCCCTGCAGTGTTACCCTACTGGCTGTGTCCTGCTCCCCAACCCCAAACAGGAGGCCTGCCATCTCTCCTTCCCCACCGCCTTGTCCCGCCACCTCAGTGTGTCTGCAGCACTGGCTAATCTCATAGGAACAAAACACCCACTGGGAAAACACCTAAGGGCCTACCAAGGGCCATGTGACAGGATTAGTGCCAGCATGTGTGGAAGCAGAGAAATACAAAAAGAAAGAAAAGGGCATTTTTCCCTGCCCTTGGGGAGCCCATACTCTAGCAGGGAGAACAGACACGTGAGCAGATCATTAATAATACAAGATAAGCACAGGAAGAAGAGTTACGTGCCAAGTGTTGGAGGCTATGAGAAGGGTTTGCATAGGAGGT
>PVJC01030404.1:0-21210 GCA_004026665.1 Murina feae | reverse complement strand
TAAACAAGTCATTCTTTGACATGACAACCAACCCCCGCTCCACTCATCTATGTACCATTTGTTTTCTTAAGAAAAGATTGTTACTGATACAGCTCATTTCTAGTTATTTCTTGTGCCCAAGGGATTTAGTCGTTATACTTTTTTTTATGACTATTGGGATAAAAATTCATTTTCCAGTTATAACAGAGTCAAAAGCCAATTAATCCATTTCAGTTGGTTGTTTCTGCTGTTTATGGGGAAGGTGGATATTTTTGACTAGTAAAGTTCTTAAACTTTTATTTAATTGCATATTTTTTTTCTTTTCTAACACTATTTCTTCCACCAAATGTCTGCAACTTATTGTAACCCAGTCATTCAAAATCAGATGTGAAGTCAGAAGCATTGTAACTAAATTGTGTGGGAAGAAATACCCAGGGCTGTGATTATTCTTCAAGAAACATTTAGCTGTTCTGATGCCACATCACATTATAATTTCATTTTGCTTCCAAGTAATGCTCACCTTAATTTTCTTTGACTTCACTACTCTAACAGGTAACCTTAGTTCAGACGCAGAAGCACTAAGCAACAAGCTTTCTGGAAGCTTTCAGATGTCAGGACCCTGTACAATCACCGTAACCAAGGATTCTTAAGGACATTGGAACAGTTTCTGCCATATCTCCTGCTTTGCCTGGGGGCCATGGAGTCCCAGAAAAATTAATTTCTGACATACTGAGGTGGATGTGCTAGGAAAAGGGGTTGTTAGAGTGACATAATGCGACTGAAAAAAAAAAATGTATTCTCTACCTGGAGCAATACTAAAAGGGAGTCGTTTTTCTGAATACATAGGAGACTGTCCTTGAAGTCACAACTATTGCATAGACAGCTCCTACCATTGTCTCTACCACCACCATCTCCACTCCCGCACCACGATGCTAATTATTCGATTCTCCCTAGACCTACATCCATTCTCTGCCGTGTTCTGTGTGTGCCAGAAAGGCTGATTCTTGCAAACTACATTGCCTGGGCCAATGGGAAATTCAGTAGGAAATTAGAAAGAAAACCCCATCAGTGTGGCACAGTGGTTGAGCATCGATCTACAAACCAGAAGATTCAAGGTTTGATTCCCAGTCAGGTCACATGCCCGGGTTGCGAGCTTGATCACCAGGGTAGGGCATGCAGGAAGGAGACAGCCGATAGGTGTTTCTCTCTGTGTGTCCCTCTCCCTTCCTCTCTGAAATCGAGGGAGGAAGGGAGGGAGGGAGGGAGGGAGGGAGAGAGAGAGGGAGAGAGAGAGAGAGAGAGAGAGAGAGAGAGAGAGAGAGAGAGAGAGAGATTGGGGTTATTCTTGGCTTAGTCATGCCTGCTTCAATGTAGGATTCTAACAGTGACTGCAACTGGTCAGGCGAACCCGCTTCCAGGGATTTTGCTCTCACAGGGCTTGGGGAACTGCTCTTCCCTCCAGCTTTAGGGGTGGTAGCACCTTTCCATGATGCTAGTCTGAAGTACCTCGGCCTCTCTTGTTTGTTACCTTACTCAGTGCCACACATCCCTGATGAGTACTTCCATTAAATCCTCCTCAGAATTCCATCAGTGTGCCTTCTGTCTCTTGCTGGGCCCCTGGCTGATACAGTAATTGGTTCCAGGAGTAGCCTCAAAAACAGACCTTCAGACTGAAATTCTAGTATTGACTTCACACATATCACTTCATAACGTACAAATGACTGGCTACTCAGGTGGGAGGATAACCAGCGGAGGGCAAGATGGGGGAGACTAAGTATCTGTATCATTTAATTATGATGATGATAAAGATGCTAGGCTCCTTCTCACTGCACCGGGGAGCTCACAAAAATAAAAAATAGAAGCTTAGTGCCTTGAGTTTCCAACTCAAGATATGATGGAAAGCTGAAAAGGTTCTAATCAGCTTTAACCTGATGGCATAGGTTGCAGAGTTGCAATGCTGATTAAATCTCTACATTCAGTGGGCTTTGAGAGTTCAGGTAAAATTAGGATTAGCAGTTCACCTCATGTCTCAGGGTCCCACACTTTTGTAAGCAGGGTTTTAACTGTAATTTGAGAGGCTTGTAATAATGAGGCAGTGCTTGAAAAAAGCGAAACCCTGAGACTTGAGATGAGGTCCCTCACTTGAACTCTGAAAGCCATCTGAATTTTCTTTGTTTGTTGATGCAGTCCCTCCAGCCTATCTGGGAAAACTACTTTCAATGGCTTCAGCTGGACGGAGCACTTACCTAGCAAGGACATTCCCATTCTCCTCAAGGTTAGCCGTCATTCATTGCTTCCATGGCCAGAAGGAGAGTTTCAGAATATTCTCAAAGATAGATTCTACACCCAAGGAGTGACAGGACAGGACCAGTTTTTATAGTCAGAGAATGGAAGAAAGGGCAAAGGTGTTTAGAAATTGATTCTAAAGGAGCTAGGCCACGGGGCTAAAAACATGAGGTTGGCTGAAGATGAATTTATCAATATGGGAAAGCTTGCCTCGGAGTCTGCCATAAGATATACTGAGTCTGCTGAAACAGTGGGACAGGCTCTAACAGCTCGCTTGAAGCCTGGACTCAATAGTCACCTACAGAAATTAGATTGAAAAGCCAGGACTTCTCTGCAACAAACATGAAAGAAATCAAAGGCAAAGGGAACTGGGAATCCAGGAGTGGACCTTGTTTGTGTAATCTGCCTTTCTCATACCTTCTGGAGGCTTCAGAGGACTCCTTTCTTCCCCATTGTAATAAGAATAGTTAGATCCAGAGACAAAGAAGCATCGATCAGACCATCAACCTCAGAGGGAAGGCAGGGGGAGGGAGGGATGGGGAGAGATCAACCAAAGGACTTGTATGCATGCATATAAGCATAACCAATGGACACAGACACTAGGGGGGCGAGGGCATGAGTGGGGAGGTGTGTGTGGGGGGGGGACAATGGGGAGATAGGAACACATAAGTAACACCTTAATCAATAAAGCAAAAAAAAGAATAGTTGGGTAGTGAGCACCAGTATCCCAAAGAAGTACCCTGTGGTTGCCCTCTGTAGGCCAGAGATGTTAATGAAGTAGTGAGCTCCCTGTTCTCGAAGAGAATGGTGGGGCCTTGGAGTGGTAGAGACCAGGTGGCAGAGCTCAGTTTCAGGGATGAAGTTGGCACAATCACTGCAATAAACCACAAAGACAGATGGAACCCTAAGTGTTCTGATCAACATGGTTATGATTGTGGTGAATATTCTTTGTGAGCATTTTAGGAATGAACTACATTGTCAGCCTTCTAAGATATTACTTAGTCTACATTATCAGACAAATCCTTTCTCTGGTAGGCAATTCCTGAATCAAAGTGCTTTAGTGGGAACTCATGGCCTCAGTACTGCCCAGTTCACAAACCCAGAGCCTTTTGAGATGGAGGCTGATTTCTTTTCAGGAGTCACCATAAAAGGTGGACACAAAAACTTACTGTAAATCTTCCTCCCAACTTCCCTCCAGAAGATCCGTGGCCATTAAACAGGGTGACAGTGGACAGGGAAAGAGAAATAACTGTATCACCTAAGAGATACTAATTCCTGGCCACAATTTAGTGCTAATCAGTGTGAGCACAAAGTCAGGAAACAAATGGAGTGTTGGTCCTTCTCCACCTATCTCAGCAGGCTTCTGGTGGTCATTTCTCCTGCTCCTGACTGTACACTTGGAATCATCACACTTTACAACCAGAAACATCCTTATGTTGGCTCTCTGACCCCTGAAGTAAACATTATTATGGTAGGGGGAGCCAAGAGAGCCCCCGGAATTTCTCCTGTCAAATAGTAATCAGAAAGCAATACCCTGGAAAAACTGCAGAAATGTGTGTGGTTATCAAATTTTGAAAGAGGCAGGACAGTAACCCATGCCCCATCAGTTTGGCTGGAACAAAGGTCAAATGGATGCCTTACCGGTAGAATGCCCTGAGCTGCTTGGTGCCACCAGCCACAGAGGCCAATCCAGATGCTGTGCCTTTACTGGAGGTAACCAGTGCAACTGCTGGTTCTTAGAGTGTAGTTATCAATCTATAAAGCAGTTTGTTTCGTTGGTGGTTTGTTTTGGGGTGTGTGTGTGTGTGTGTGTTTCCTGTTGTGAATTAGTAAAGACAATCAGGAGAAGTCCATCCTTATCTAAATAGTAATAATAGAATTACACTTTAATTTTCTTACCTCAGGATGACATCAGCTCTCCCGATCTGTCACAGTGTAATTCAGAATAATCTCAACCATATTGAAATCTCAGAAAATATCACTGATCCATTAGACTGAGGACATTATACTAATTGAACCTGGTAAGCTAAAGGTCACAGCACCAACCATATATGTCTAAGTACAACCATGTGTGCTACTGAGTAGAACATAAACCCCACAAATTACAAAAATTCTAGTAATCCATTGGTGTACAGCATATGTGGATATCCCGTATAAAAGGAGCAACAATTAACTGCACCCTGAGCTTCCTACTGTGGCGAATGAGGCACCACATTTAATGTAAGTCTTTTGTTTTGGAGAAAGTGTATATTACCTTTGGGAACACTGCTGTAACCCATTTCCTGAGTAATCTACAGGATACACATTTTAATTGTTGCCCAGAGATAGAAAGGGCCAGGTTGCTGCAGGTCAGCCACATTTGTGGCAATCTGAAAGGTGGTCCTGAAAGGAAATGCTAGGGAATGTTCCCACTAAGCTGTCCAGCTGCCCAACAAATTTCATATTTGCTAGTGCACAGTCACATATGTGATTCAAAAAGAAAGGAAGGAAGGAAGGAAGGAAGGAAGGAAGGAAGGAAGGAAGGAAGGAAGGAAGGAAGGAAGGAAGGAAGGGAGAAAGGACTCTCCTATTGGATGGTTCTATTTCTTTGGAGAACCAAACTGATACAGAGACAAATGATTAAGGTGAACCCATCTAGGACCTGCAAGGAAGTGGACCTATTTTTAGGCCTCCTCAGACATTTATTTGAAGAAAGCAGTAATTGCTCCCCAGATGTTGATTTCTGCTTTCAGTTGAAATGGATGTGGGGCCTGGGGAAGGAGTTTAAGGAAACATATTATTTGTTTCTGTTTCTAACTTCCATGTGATGATCTCTCCTTCCACTTGTGCTACTTGCATCACTTTTCTGTAAGCCACAGTGGTATGCTGAACTGCAAATATAAACATGATGTTTTGGATCCAATAACATGAGCTGTTTCATTGGAGCACCTGGCACTGCTATGACCACAGCGCATCATCTCTAGGAGAGCTGGCAGCTACCCTGGCAGTGAGTGGACACGAATAGAAACTACTCAGCTTCCTATCTTCACAGCACAAGCTTAGCTCCCTGATACAGTGTTCAGACCTGGAGAACCGGCCAGTTGCCTCTTGATTTTCGGAAGAAAAAAGAGAACATTAAAATCTACTGAAAAAAATGAGGGGTTGCGGGCTCCCTTTAACTCTTCAAACTAAAACAAATGTATTTAACCCTTATGGGAGCCTACCACATTTAATAAAGCACTCCAAATTAACAAAAATAGCAGTAATGTTTCAATATCATTTAGCAAAACAGTCCTCATTGTGGGTTTACTAAGACAGTGACTGCTAATGTGCTTTTGCAACTTATGAAATACAGAAACAGAAGCCATGAACCCTTAATTCACAGCAGGAGCATGAAACTGTTACGATGCAAGTTATTCTGAGTTAGATATGTGTAGACAAGAGAAAGACTCTATTTTATGCTCCAACCTTTTCGATGTAGGAAAAGAACCAATACAACTTGGCTTCAGCACAAAGGGCTCTATCTCTCTGTTTTTATTGGTGCTGGGGGTGGGGGGCAGAAGGAAGGGTGTGAAGTGGCTGTGGAATCAGAAAGTGGATCCTTGTTAGGATCTGGGACAGCTAATTTCTCTCTCTCTCTCTCTCTCTCTCTCTCTCTCTCTCTCTCTCTCTCTCTTCTCCGTCTATATTTCTGTGTATGTGTGTCTGCCTCTCTTCATGTCTGTCACTCTGACTGCTTTTGTTTCTGTCCCTCATGCCACAAGGTCCTGTCCTTGCTTCTGTCTTCATGTCTATTTTTTTTCGCTGTGTTTGCCCAGATTTATCTACCCATTTACACATGAATCCCAGTTCTGACTTAAGATCCTTTATAAATTTAGCCCGGACAGGGTAGCTCAATAGTTGAGCATCAACCCATGAATCAGGAGGTCACAGTTCAATTCCTGGTCAGGGCACATGCCCAGGTTGTGGGCTCGATTTCTAGCATGCTGGAGGCAGCCAATGGATATTTCTCTCTCATCCATGTTTCTGTCTTTCTGTCCCCCTCCCTTTCTCTCTCTCTAAAATCAATAAACATTTTTTTTAAAAAGATCCTTTATAAATTTAAATGACAACTAGGAATAGATTCTGTGTCCCAATTCCAGATTGCTAGGAGAGAACCTAGTTAGCCAAACAGATCATTGATATCAAGATGTAGCTGGTTCTGATGAGTGTTACATGCGTGACCGCCCATTCAGCTGAGGCTTAGAACACACCTCCTGAGAAGGATGTGTACGTTACAGGAAATGTGTGTACTTACATTACTTATTCAGGGCCCAAAACAGCAGTTTCTCCTAACAACTGTTCATTAAGGTACTTGAAATATCCAGTTGATTTTGACTTTAAGGCTAGTGTCCAAAAACAATCTAGCAAATTTTACCATGGGACAAAAAGAAAAGACATTTAAAAATATAAAAAGAGCCCTTGACATCTGCATTCACAGGGGCTATTTAACTATTCTACCAACAGGCGGGCAGCTCTTGGAGACATCCACTCAAAGCACTTCAAAGGAGGACATGGTGGTTGACAAAGGGAAAGGGGGTGGAGGAGAATGTTTGTAAAGGGGGTCAAATGTGTGGTGATGGAAGGAGACTTGATTTTAGGTAGTGAACACACAATACAATATGCAGATGATATATTATAGAATTGTACACTTGAAATATATATAATGGCATTAATGAATGTCACTCCAATAAATTTAGTAAATTTTTAACGGAGTACCGAGTATCAAGAGTTTGGATGGAGATCCCAGCCACCAAAGAATATGTCTTTTCCTGGCACCCTTTCCTAAGAAAAGAGCATGGGTAAGAATATCTGCTCCTAAAAATTTAAACATAACATTGTATAATTCTTCTAATATCACTACCCTCTGCAGTACTTTATCATACATATAAGTAGAAGCATCAAGATTGTTTTAATCATAAAGAGTTTAAAAAGTGAAATTATATCCTCACAAAAAATTGTAATGTTTATAAGTAGACACAGACAGGATGGGGTATAAAGTTTGTGCACAAAATGTACATATAATATTAGGAGAGAAGATGGGACTAAAATTAATATGTAGGAAAAAGCATAAAGTTCAACATAAGCTTTAGCAAGGAGCTGAAAATTTGGAGATGATGGATGAGGCTTTTCATATGAGGTAACTTCTTTTGGAAAAGCTGGACTGAGTCTCTCAACAAATAAAATGACACTGGGAGAAAAGGTCAAAGAAATATATGCTAACAGTATTGGCAAGAGTAGGAAGAAAAGTTGGAATGGAGAGTGTAGAGGAAATCAGGGATTTCATTTGGTAGCAAGCAAGGTGCTAAGGAGTGGAGTTTGCACAAAGTACTACCTGGAGTATCTGAAGGGAATCAAGAGATCAGACATTAAGTCAGCAAGCTTGGTAAATTAGTTTGGAAAAATATGCAGCATAAATTGAATGATGGTGTGCACAGGGATTATAATCTTGCCCTGTTATCATCAGCATGATGCTCTTCAGCACAGAAACACACCATCCAGGGACCTGCAGGTCTACATGGTGCAATCCTGTCTCCTCACTTTCCACAGCAGGCCTCACACATCACCCTCGCCCACCACTGAAATTTACATCTTCTGGACATTGCCTTCCTGATTCTGGAAAGAGACAGATTTTAGCTAAACAGGGCACAGGAGCCACTCATTATACCTCATGCCCCCTGCCCTAAACAGAACTCTTCTGACCTGCAAATACAGGGTAAAGCCAAATGAGTCTCAATGTGTACAGGGATGAAAATGTAGAAGAGGCACCTTGAGGGTCAGAAGGAGGAGGAGGATGGCACAGAAAAAAATAATTGAGAGAAAGAGAGAGAGAGAGAGAGAGAGAGAGAGAGAGAGAGAGAGAGAGAGAGAAGCATCTGCATAGAAACCTAGGATAAGGTTTGGAGTGTTGGGTTTTTAGTTCCTGTTTGCTAATCAATTAAAAGGGCATCAAAATACTTGTTGTTTTTTTTAATTATGCAGTCATATAAATTGTTTCCATTTGGAAACTAACCACCTTTTGAAATATATGTCTTTAAGTGGATGAATAGTCTGTTCTTCCACATGTGACCAATAATTAGCCTATAAGCCCTAAGGCTGCATACCAGTGTAGCATAAATAATGCATTAATTTTCTAAGAGCAACAAATCAAAAGGACCTTAAAGGAATGAAAAATTTCATAGTGATATTAACCCAAGAGCCTTCTTCAACCTCTTCATCATTAAGCTAAACACAATTACCAATGGTAAAGTGCTCTGTAAGAGCTATGAGAAAACAACTTTTAGCCTGTGATCTTGTTCCCTCTGACAAAAGAAAATTTTAATAAAGGAGAATGATAAAATTTTCTCAACAATCCTATGCATTATTGATTATATCATTTATCTCCTATCTAGAGTTAAGTGCTGTCTCAGATGGATTATATTCATGTGTTATGCTTTCAGTGTTGTGTCTTACATGTGATATTTGATGAGTCCTTCTGGGTACCTTTCAAGATTTATCTGTAAGAGATGGTACACTGATAACTTTTATTTCCCTATTATGTAACCAACAGTACAGCAACAATACTGAGTAATCATTTAAAAGCTGAGAGCTACATTTGCTCCAAAAGCCCAGCTGAAAGATAATCTACAAAATTGTTTACAAGGTTCTTCCCACTCTGTTCTTATTTTATTGCTCAACTATTTAAAATAGGAGTTGAAAATGTCTCAAAGAGTCCCTTGTGGATATGAAGATTAATAGGTTTCAGATTGGTTGACGCATATGTGTTCATCTTTTAGAAAATCCTTTCAGATAAGAACTTGATTGATTGGAGATGTAAAAGTCCATCATGTTCTCAGAGACTGTGATACTCAGGGAGATGAGTAGACAGAAGGCCAGAAAATCCTGGCAAATAAATGACACATCTTCCATGCTCCTGGGAAACTTTGATATGATGGCTACCATTTCTTCTGCTCAATCATTTTGGTCCATGCTATCGACCAAATGGATGTTTCTCCCCCAAATTCACATATTAAAACCTAATGTTCAATATAAAGCTATTAGGAGGTGGGGGTCTTTGGAAGGTGTTTAGGTTATGAAGGTAGAGCTCTCATGAGTGTGATTAGTGTTCTAACAAAAGAGATCTTGATCTGAAGAAAGCACATTTGTTGTATTTTTTCTAAAATATAATACCCTATCTATTTTTAAATTAAGGACTTCTATCATCACTTTGCCATTTCTTGATAGACTATAACCATCAACTATTATGCCATGCATCAATACAATCAGTTTTCTTTTTGGTTTTGGGATCACTGCTCTTGTCACCATGGCTCTACAACTGCCTTAACAGCTTTCTATTTTGTTTGTTTTTTTTCTAATTCCAATTAATCATGGGATGATACACTGGAGAATAAGCTCATTAATTAACATGTACATGTCAAATACAGCCCAATAAATCTGTGAGGCAAGTATATGAATCAGTAAATATCTATTGATTTTACATATCATTTCCCTATACATGAACTTATATGATACCTATAAAATCCTGTAGATAAGTATTAGTATCATATGATATAACAGAAAAAGAAACTGAGACTTGGAGAAATAAAATAACTTATCCAATGTTACTTAGCTTTAAAATTGTAGCATACAAACTCAAACCCAGTTCTTCTCCTTGCAAATCAACTCTAAGTACCGTGTTAAAAGCAATTTCAGGATTTTTGTTTGTTTGTGCTTATTTGTTTGTTTGTTTGCTTACCTGCTTGCTCCTGACTGAGGAATTGAAATCCAGAAAAAAAATCTCTAAATATGTTTCATTAAACACAAATGATAGAAGATGTAAGTGTTATCCAGTGAAAGAGGAAAATACTGGATCAAACAACTTGCTTTACTCCTCAGAGATTTTAAAATGTTAACATACTCCATAAATCTCAAAAAGTAGCAGGTCCATAACTAGTTAGATCTTGAGATGACCCTGTGTAACGAATACCTCTTCAGACTTCCAAAGAACAAAGTACAGAAAATAATGCCCTGGTCAGGGAGGTTGTCCGCCAGACCAGGTAAGTGAGGTCTGATAGTCTTGATCTTTGCATTCCCTTCTCTTACCATCTGTTACTATAACAGATATTAAAATATAAATTCTAGGAAAGCTTGATGTTCATGTAAACAATTGTCTTTTGATAATATAGAATTACTTTTAATAAAAGGGATAGGTAAATCTTTCAGATGTAGTTTCAGAATACACCTATAAGCTATTGTTAATAATGTTTAATCAGAAAACACTAATATAACTTGGAACCTCTTAGACTGGATTCAGAACCACACACCATGACAGACCACAGCACTGTTGTACCACAACCTCACCCTGAGAAACAATGCACTGTTCTTAGATCTTTATGGTCTCCATAATACCCAAAATAATTCAATGATTTCTAACTTCACAAATTGCACATAAAACATTTGAGCAATCCTTCAAATCTCGATAAATAATATTCAAAGTAGCTAAATTTGTTTGTAGTTTATTAAAATGTTTCATGAAATAGCACCATCTATATATATAAAACCCTGATATGCAAACTGACTGAATGGTGGAACAACCGATTTACGATGTGCACTGACCACCATGGGGCACGTGCAGGACATGATGGGCTTCAGCAGCAGGTGGCAGAGCACGGAACATGGTGGGCATTGGCCTTGGCGGAATAGTGTAGCAGGTGAGCGGGGGCACCAGACCAAGGTGGGATGTTGGTTGCTGTCATCGGGGCGAGCATCTGGTAGTTACTGAAAATTTTTTGCTCCTGCATGCCACAGTCCCGCCTGGTGCTCACACTTGTTGCTGGTGCTGGCCCTGCTCACACCTGCTGCCGGTGCTGGAACCGCCACTCAACCCATTGGCAGTGCCCGGTCCCAATCACTTGGTGCTGTCAGCAGGTGCAAGCAGTGGCTGCTGGCCCCAATCGCCCCTGAGGGCTTGTCCACCTACCCCTGCTCCTGAGGGGCAATCAGGGCAACAGCTGCCACTCATGCCTGCTGATGGTGCTGGCCCCAGTTGCTCCCGTCAGTGGGTGTGAGTGGGGCCAGAGCCATCAGCGTGTAGAAGTGGCGTCGACAGGAGTGAGGCTACCAGCAGACCTGGGACCAGGGGCCGTGCCTGGAGGGGCAGGGCAGGGGCATGAAGGATGGGCCAAGACCCTCCCCTGTGCTCACCACAGCCCCACAGTCCACAGTACATTTCAAGGTGCATGAATTCATGCACTGGGCCCCTAGTTTTAGAATAATTATAGAGAAGGTCATTAATAGCCCACCAAATATAAGATTCTTTCCCAAAGCTGCCTCTTGATAAGGTTTTGCATCATGAAAATCCTCTTGGCAACATGTTGCATTAACATCTGTGAGTGCAATTTTTGCTAAGCATTTTATGTTTATTACCTTATTTAATATTTAAAACAGTCCCACAAAGTAAGTACCTTGAAATAATAAAATTGAAGTTAAGAGAGATTAATTAAATTTCCTAAGGAGGCAGAGCTAGGATTGAAAACCAGGCTACCTGATTACAAAGACTATTACTTAACCCACCTTTCTATGTGATACTCATATTCAGTTACTGCTTCATATACTAACCATATCTAAAATTCTGATGTTCCAATTTAAATCATACAGAAGCCACATAAGGTCTAGAAAGAAGAATGTATTCTCAATAAGATTCCTCTATTTTTACCTTAGTGTGCTTCTTACAACTAAAAAAAACATCTCTTCATTAGCTATGACCTATAACTAACCTCCCTTCTGCAATTGCAAGTCAAAAGACCATGGCATCTCATGATTCCTTCTTCTCTATTGACATTTCTGCTGTCTCATCAAGGCCTGTACACATGGAACTTAAGTATAATTAAATAAAGTACAAGCTAAACCCCAAATAAAAACCAATGGGATATATACGAATGGCAAAGCAAGCTAGGCCTAAAAACCATGATAACTTTACCAGATAGCTAGTAGATATTCAACATGCAATTCTGAATTTTGTATAAATTAATTTTAATTCGAAAGTTAATAAAAGGGAGAAGGAATCATAGGACAAATTTGGCTTTCAGTACAGAAAAAGTTGGAAGTGATCTAGAAAGGCATCCTCTCAATCAATAAAGCCACAATTATTTATTGAACATTTACCACCACTACCACTAAACCACAATGTTTAGAATCCCAACCCTTGAATTATCAATTGGGGTTAAAGCATGACCAGAGAATGAATACGTGTAAGTATGAATATATATTACTTGGAGAGAGGATGACAGTAATTGCTCAGAAACTATTATAGTCGCAAGATATATAATGCAGAGACCCAAGGGGATAGAATGAAGACAGGTAAATTGTGATTGATTCTGGAGAAGCACATCAATGGAGTGAAGTCCTGTAGGACCAAAGATACACCAGAACTGTGGAGCTTCATTCCAGAGGCATCATTTAAGAAAGGAAGTGAAGGATAATGCTGATACAGAATATTGGGGCCAACACAGCAAGCTCACCTACAACTAATGAGAGCTTTTTTGTGCTCCATCTGTACAGATAAGTTGGTGACCCTTTACAATATAAAACACCTGTGGCATTAGAAGTTGGGATCCCCACAAACAGAATTACAATTCAACAACCATGGATTACCCTAGTATTCCTGTCATCGCTAAGAGTACTCATCTTCCAACAAAACATGCCCTTCATCTATGGTAGGATGATAAGTATTTAACTGGTTCTCCAAGAGTTTATTATAAATACTAGTAGTACTGCTTTAAGACACCTAATATTTTTTTTATTTTTTTACTAATACAATTTACTAATAAAGGTAAAATACATAATAATCTAATCTAATAAAAGAGTAATATGCAAATTAGTCATCACTCTGTTACATCCACAAGCCACGCCCACAAGCCATGCCCACTAGCCGATCAGGAGCAAATATGCAAATTAACTCAACTTAAATGGTGGCGGCCATAGAGCTGTAGTTGCCCCATGCAATGAAGGAAGCCAGGGCTCTGCAGGCCCTGAGCTCAACTTAAGGCTACAAAGTTTCAATTATAGAAGATAAATAAACCCCAGATACCTGCAGGGCTGAGACCTTGAGTTGCCAGGGGCAACCCAGGCTTCAAGCAAGGGACAAAGGCAACAAAATTTCAATTACAGAAGTTAAATAAATCCCAGATACATCCTTCAAGCCAGGCACCCCAGTAGGGACCCAAACCCTGAAGAGGCTGGGGGCAGCCTGAAAAGAACCTCTGCCCCTCACCTAGGCTGGCCAGGCACCCCAGTAAGGACCTGAACTCTGAAGGGGCTGTAGGCAGCCTAAAACAGCCATCAGCCCCTCATGCCATCAGGTGGACATCCCCCGAAGGGTCCCAGACTGCAAGAGGGCACAGGCCAGGCTGAGGGACCCCCTCAAGTGCACAAATTTTTGTGCACCGGGCCTCTAGTCATATTATAAATTCCATTCCGGAACTTTATGGTGACTTGCTGTTTCTTATAAAATCTACTATCAGTGTTTTTTTTTTATTTTGTCCCCAACAATAGTTCCACAAAATTGGACTATGTATAAATACTTGATTATAATTGGATTCAAAAAGAAGTTACTTGTGTCACTGACAAATGAATATAGCTCTGACATAAATGTTGGTTGATATTTTCTTTTATATTATAAATGAATCTAAAGCGAAGCTATAAGGATGTATGTATATCAGACTTCACTCAATTTTCAATGATATGAGCAAAAATTTCTTTGCTGAATCAAATGGTAGTTTTCAAATACTAGAAGAACATTTTCTCAATTTTATGTGCTGTTCACAGTGTAACAGCTATAGACATACACAATTGTAAGTGTAACAAATGTTATTAATATTTTCTCCATCATTTTAGGCCTAGGCAATGAACAAAACAATAATTTATAGCATTTGTGATTTTCATAGTGTACTTTCACCATGATGGATTCCAAACCAACGAGGCAGATACCAGTGCACACTATTTCCACTATTCATATATCATAGATGTAAATCCAAAGCATAGGTAATAGTAAAATATAGTAAAATAATTAATAAGTGACAAGTCTTAAACATTTATTATCTTTGCTTTTGACATGCTGTTCAATTGTAAGTTTACATAAATTAATTTTAATAATGGCTATTTAACAAACAGCAAAATTGATGTAAATTTAACAATCGGCTCTTGAGACCCAGAAGCCACTGTCTCAAGGGGAAAAATATAACGTCTCTGAAACTATAAGGCAAATGAGACACATTTATTTTTCCCTATGTTGATGTTTTGCCCTTAAAAATATCAATTCCATGAAGAACTGCAAATGTTTGGAAACACTGCTTTTGTGTTTATTTTAATACCTAACTCCATGTCTCCCTGCTTCTAAGGGCTTAGTTCTTACTCCTCACTGGTCCTCCAAACTGCCTCTTCCTCCTATAGCTCTGCCTCCAGCCACAGAGCTCTCAAACCACACTCCCAGCCCATCTCAGAGTATCTGCCTTCAGCCCAAGCAAAAAAAAAAAAAAAAAAAAAAAAAAAAAAAAAAAAAAAAAAAAAAAAAAAAAAAAAAAACTAATGGCAAACAATAATAATAATATACAACTTTCTATTAGATCAGAATCATTTTACATACAAGTGAATGTGAAAACTGCCTGACTTTCACAGAATTAGGTGCAGAGGTGAAAATGCCACCTGGTTACTTCCTTAGACAATGTGAGTCCTTGCTGGAAATTATTTATTACACAATAAAAAAGAACAGGATGTCCTTTATAAAACATGTTTTTCTCAGGAACTCAAAATGTAAGCCTCTACCACTGACAAGGTGGCATTTTTAGATTAAGCCATGAGATATCTAGCATGATTTACAAATACAACAGTCCAAGAATCGCAGCCTTCCTGCCACCCGTGATTGGCATCGTTATTATAGATTCTATTATATTCTTATCTCACTGTCCAACAAAGCTATTCGTTCAGCAACTAAGCTCACATCAAAGACAAGGCAGAGTCTACTTACTTTCAGGAAAAAAATTGCTTTTGAAAAACACAGTCTCGTTGCTCAGGCGGAACCCAGTGTGTACATGACACGGTGCAAGGTGCCTCTGATAGATGATGGTAAGAAAGGAAGTCGCAACAGAAGTACCAGCTGAGAAGGTGTTTAATCTTCAAGGTGTGAGATATTACATCCTAGCACTCTCTCTGACTGATACCATCCAGGAAGGGAAAAACTACCTAAAACATATGGGGAAAGTACACTTAGGCCCCTTTGATGTTTGTGTTGGCAAAGCACTTCAGCTTCCATTTCCAATCTTTAATAAAAAACGTGAAGTTTCTGGTTGATACATAAAGGAAGCTAAGAGATTGCTGGGTACGGGCTGTCACACACACAAAGATGCAACCTTACTTCATTGTATGCCTGGAAATATTCATCTCAATACACCCCCACATCCACACACACACACACACACACACACACACACACACCTTAGAGCTATCTTATAAGCAACTCCATAGGTGCTTTCAACAAGGCCTGTGCTTTTCGAATGGAAATCTAATGAAATCCTGCAAATGCATGTATTCAAAACATAGAATAGCCCCTCTTTCGCCACAAGATAGAAACTGAAGGTCATATGCATGATTGTGATGAGGACAATACAGGTCTCTCTGCCTGAGGAATGATCCATAAAACACATAACTGACTTTCAGAGAGTGAGGGGGGCAGACAAGATAGCAGCAAACAAAAAAGATTCTGTCAATGAATCATGTACTGCCAACTGCCCTGGGCTTCCAAATCCATACAAATAGCAAGGGTTTATCGGGGACTGCATGTGAGGTAGACAAATCTTAACACCAGAGAATCCAAGCCCCTCATTCCATTAGTCTTCCTGCTATACCACACAGTCCAGGTCTATAGAGAGCAAGTCCTTCTCTACCCCTCTTGTCACCAGTGAGGCACACATGTGCTTCCACACTCCTCTGGAACTGCTACCTCACACCATCCCTACCACATGCTAATGGGGAAAAACCTATAAAGCATTCAAACCTTTTTTGTTGGTTTGTTTGTTTGTTTGTTTGTTTTGTGGGTTTTTTGCTGAATAATGCTTATCCCATGACTGGATAATTTTATTTTTTTTAATTTTGTTTTATTGCTTAAAGTATTACAAAGAGTGTTAAATAAGTCTCCATTTTTTCCCTTGACCTTCCCCCCTCCTCCCCTACCCCCCAGTGTCGTGTGTCCATTGATTATGCTTATATGCATACAAGCCTATTTGTACTTTTTAAGCACAACTTTAGCCAAAACAACTGAATAGAATTCCAGGAACTACGAACCGGGACCAAAATCTGAGATCACCTGAATCGGATCCATCCAAAAGGAATGCCCTCAACTGCCCTTCACATTGATAATGACCCTGCTTCAGTATGTGTCCACTGCATGCATCTAGGACATGCAGTCACGACGATGGGTCACATGTGGGCCAGCATAGATTTTAAGAAAATTCATCTTACCTTGAGTTGAGATCTGGTTCCCCGTGGTTTTCACCTGGAGATTCTGGCTGGTCCTAGGGAGATACAAGAGTTATTTTTGTAAGTGATAAAGTCAAGGATTTATTATAGTTTTTAGTTCTAAAATGTTTTTAGCATTGACATTTAAATATATCAACACTCAATTTTCAGAAATTATTGATATGCTCTTTTAGAAAAGTATCAGTTTCTTTGCGCCTCAAAACTAATCATGACTTCTTAAATTTTACTGATGGAATTTTTACCTCTGTGTTGCAAGTCCTTTCAATAAACAGGTGACTGTCTAAAAAAGATCAGTGTCTTTTACTGTTTTATCCTACATTTCAGATTTTAATTATACTTTCCAGTTGGAAAACTAATGTACTTGCCCTTGAATATGGAAGAAGAATAGATAAGTATTAATACCGAGTAATGCAGTATCCTGGGAAACAGTGGCTTGTCTCTTCCTTGTCCTTGCTTTCCATGTTCTCCAACAGTCTTTTACTATTCTCTCCTATTCTAGCCTCTACCTGTTTTCACATTCTGCCAAACCTCTGCCACTCTTCTGCAGGCATGTGGCATTGCACTTTTCATTCCATCTTTTAGGTCCTTTAGATCCTGAATTCATCACAGCATTTTCTGTGACCTGTTATTGACTTTGTTGTTATCTCTCCTTTACTTTTCTGCCAAGAACAATTAGGAATTTTACTATCAGATTTTCATACTTTTCATTTTTGGAGGGCTTAAGTTTTCTTTAAGAGTATCTCATTTTGTGATGTGCCTCTCTCTCACCATCGCCTTTCCTGACCAACTTTTGGAACCCAGTTTATGTAAAATGTAGAGGTATGCTTGATTGGGACTAGTATTTCTTTTTTATGCATCATGAGACATTTTCACCCAAGATTCCTATCACTTATACATTTCAACTTCAAAACTGCTTTATCCCATCCAAACACTAAAGTCTTGGCAGACCTCTGTGCTATGACTATTTCTGTTAGAATTAGAATTCAGGTATGAAAGGATTTTAGGAATACACATACTAATGCATATAATGGAATTAAGAGATGAAGTCATTTTTTCTGACAGACAGTAAATCTAACTGGCTGATTCGTTTGATATAAGAACTGATTTTGTCAAATAAGTAAAATAAACTTTGTGCATAAATTAGCTAATTCTGTAGTTCTGAAATTTTAACTATAATACATTTAAAATATCTGAAAAGACAGCATTTTTGAAAACTATTGACAAATGTGTACTAATATTAATAATAATAGCTATTGAATACATCTCAGGAAAGCCTTTTTGGTATACTTCCTAAAAACTGAAAAAGCAAATGACTCCAGTGACAGGGTAACAAATATCTTTGCAAGTCAGGATTCAAATTGAAGGGAACCTAATTGAATTGTCAGCTGATACATTAATAAAAATGTATTTGATGATAGATCACCATATGAAATTTTGACATATACTTGATAGGAGTTCAAAGAATTAAGTGATATTACCATACTAAAACTCCTTCCATTTCTATCTCTTCATGTATAATAACATTTTCTTGGTGCTTACATATATCTAAATATAAAAATACAATTGGCAAGAAATATTCAAAGTGATGAAAAGCAAGGACTTACAACCACAAATTCTCTACCAAACAAAGCTATTATTTTTAATGGAAGGACAGATAAAGAGATTCCCAGACAAGAAAAAGCTAAAGGAGTTCATCACCATCAAACCAATGTTACATAAAATGTTAAATGATCTTTAAGAAGAAAAAAAAAACATAAAAAATATGAACAATGAAATGGCAATAAATAAATGTCTATCAACAACTGAATCTAAAAAATAAATACAAAAACAAGCAGAATAGTAACAGATGCAAAGATACAGAGAACATTTTGATAGTTGCTAATTAAGAGGGAGGTTTGGAGGGATGGGTGAAAAGGTGAAGGGATTAAGAAGTACAATTTGGTGTTACAGAATAATCATGGGGATGTAAGTACAGGATAGGGAATATAGTCAATAATATTGTAATATCTATTTATGATATCAGATGGATATAAGATTTCCTGGCATGATCACAGTAAATTATGTAATGTCTAATAACTGGGGTGTACACCTGAAACCAATATAATATTGTATATCAACTGTAATTGAAAAATATAAAAATAGAAATATAGTTGATGCTGAATTTGCTTCAAATAATAACTAATATTTATCCAAGAGCAAATAGGCTATTTTTATTAAGGGATTCATTTTAAATAATATTTTACTTTTTACATCTAATAAGTATCAGAATTTATAATATTTTTTGATCAATTGGATAGTAATAATCTATCCTATTTAATAAAAGGCTAATATGCAAATTGACCAAATGGCAGAATGACCAGTCGCTATGATGCACACTGACCACCAGGGGGCAGATGCTCAATGCAGAAGCGGAACGACCAGAACAACCAGTGGCAATGATGTGTACTGCTGCAGCCAACCAGCCTGATTCAGGTCCCAATCGGCTCCTCCCCCCACTTCCAACTCAGCCCCCAATTGGCCCCCAACACCTTGATCGAGAGTGGGGCCAGTTTGCAAACCACCCACAGTCCCTTTCCCCTGCCAGTTTGACCTGATGGGCCCCCATTAGGGTGAGGCAGCTGGAACTCACTTGTGCATAAATTTGTGCACCAGGATTCTAGTAATTTTCATAAAACTCAATTTAGAAGAATTTTTTTAATATCTTTTGAGCCTCATGGTCAAAAATATATACATAAATCATTAAATTTTAATTTACACAGCTATTTTTGTTACAGAGAAATATGATAGATGACCAAAACAAGATTTTCAGAAATATAAAAATACATTGTATTACAGTAAAAGTTTCCCAGAAAAATATAATGGAAATATAAGTTCAAAGAAGAAAACAAAAGCTATGCATTTCCAACTAGTAAATAAGAGTTGATTTATGGCCCTGACTGGTTTGACTCAGTGGATAGAGCGTCGGCCTGCAGACTAAAAGGTGCCAGGTTCTGGTCAAGGGCATGTACCTTGGTTGCGGGCACATCCCCAGTAGGGGGTGTGCAGAGGCAGCTGATCAATGTTTCCCTCTCATCGATGTTTCTAACTCTCTATCTCTCTCCCTTCTTCTCTGTAAAAAATCAATAAAAAATATTTTTTTTAAAAGAGTTGACATGCATTTTTTAGTTAATGTATCTTAAATCACAGAATTTAAACATTGGAAGAGAAGCTAAAGTGTAACTATAAAACTGGTCTTCATACTTATTTGCCTGCATTACCCCAAATAATTCTGAATAATTTTGTTTTCCTTTAAACATTAAATTGACTTCTAAATTTTTCCATCCTAAGCTTAAAAGGTGATCAAAGATGGAATTTCTTTCACAATGTAAATATTGACATTTAATTTATTTTTATTTTTATAAGAGTTTATTTCAGCCAAACGGATGACATGCTGAGAAACAAGATCTCAAATGCTTTGACATTTAATTTTTTTGGAAAATTGCATTTCTTTTTTAAATATAGCCAGAGGGAATCCAAACACTATTCCAATTTGATGCCACTGTCATTCACATCCTTTATCACAACCACTGCTTCTGCAGCATCACTTCTCTCCTCTGCTCCTATTAACCTCTTCTAGGTGTTTCCCATTGTGCTTCTGCCATCAAATAAAGGGATTACCACATTCAATGTTTTCCAAACTTATTTTTTAAATTATGTTTCTTTTGAATCACACACCTGGCATGAATCACAAACCACTTTTTAACTAGTGAGCACATCCATCCTCTCAAATTTTGGTAGTAACTATGAATTTGCATTTACTTTGTGTTTATATTTATTTTCTACTTACAACATACCTAGTACATAGTAGGTTCTCAGTAAATGTTTGTTATTATAGACATAACTAGAGATCTGATGCACAAAAATCATGCACTGAGGAGGGAGGGGTGGGAACTCTCAGCCTGGCCTGCGCCCTCTCACAGTCCAGGACCCCTTGGGGGATGTCTGCCTGCTGGCTTAGGCCCTATCTTAGTATGGGGCTCTTGAAGCCCAGGACCCGCCCCCCTCCTTACTGCCTGCCTGCAGCTCCCACCACCACCGCTGTGCTCAATAGCCACGAGCCTGGCTTCTGGCTAAGCAGTATTCCCCTAGGGGGCAGCCCCTGCATGGGGCCAGGGAGGGACATAGGAGGTTGGCCAGCCAGAGAGGGACCGTGGGAGGGCTCCAGAGCATGTCTGGCCCATCTCGCTCAGTCCCAATCAGCCTTACCTCAGCAGCAAGTTAACCTACTTCTTGGAGTGTTTGCCCCCTGGTGGTCAGGGAACATCATAGCGAGCAGTTGAGAGGCCTTAGCATATTATTACATATTACACTTTGGTTGGTTACACGACCAATCAGATGACCAGATACTTAGCATATTAGGCTTTTATTAAATAGGAT
>PVJC01030403.1:0-21206 GCA_004026665.1 Murina feae | reverse complement strand
ACAACAAATATATATCAACGAGTGAATCTAAGAATCAAGTGAATAAAAAATCTGATGAACAGAATAAACTGGTGAATAGAATAGAATCAGAGGCATAGAAAGGGAGTGGACTGACAATTTTCGGGGGTTAAGGGTGTTGGGGATGCGTGAAGAGACTGGACAATAATTGTACACCTATGGATGAGGACAGCGGGGGGGGGGGCAAGGACAGAGGTTGGGGTGGGAAATGGGAGGAGGGGAGCTATGGGGGAAAAAAGAGGAACAACTGTAATAATCTGAACAATAAAGATTAAAAAAAAACACGCAAACCTGTAAAGAATTTGTGTGAGTTTATTTGAGCCAAGTTGTGGAAAATTGCCAGGAAGCTGTATCTCAAAGAATTGAAATAGTGCTCCAGAGAATGTTGGTTTTTTCATGTATTTTTATACATTGCAGTCAAAGGAGGGGCTGTAGGTGGGTTACATGAAACCCACTGGTGAAAAATTAGAGAGGAGGGAGAAAGCAAAGTGGGGAAACCTCTGGGATTAGATAAAAAGTAAAATGATGGACACATACTTAGATGATGCAGGATAGTTAAGTCAACAACTAACATGATAACAATAACAATGAAGGAATTCGTGGTGTCTGTCCTGGTGCCCAGGGCATTTGGTTGTGCCCCAAGGGGTCCAGAAAAAGGGAAGTTACAAGTTACGCTGACATTTCAAGGATATGTCATCATAGATGCAAAAAGACAGGCTCAGTTAAGGTAAAAGTTGACCTTGTCAGTGAAGATACCAGCCTAGGATGTAACTACCCACCATAACTGCTTTTAAAGTTTAATTTTGGACTATTCTTTCTGGTGACTTTAGGTCTCTAAGTTTGCAAGACAGCCATGAGAACTTCGCTGAGCTTGCCAGGTTAGTATGTGGCCCCTTTCATTCACACATACCCCTTTTGGTCATAAATCAATCCAAAGGATGCATAGATTACCTTTTGGTTAACGGAGTCCCACAGTGCTAGGAAGGCTCATTCTAAGGATGTCTCAGTCTTGCTGAAGAGGGTGGACCACTGGGGATGGGGCAAGACCATCCCTTTTGATGGCACTTAGGATTGAATTATTATTAAAAAAAAAAAAAAGGGCAGGCAAATGAGAGGCAGTCAGATGCTATATGTCCTTGTTAAAAAGTATTCTGGATAATTTCTTATTTTGAGTCACCATGATCCAAGTCTTTTTGCTGTTTGTCAAGTTTTGTTTTTTGCATCTAATATAACATTTACATACCAGAAACAAAAGTAACAGTATTTTTTTAAATTTATCTTTATTGTTCAGATTATTACAGTTGTTCCTCTTTTTTCCCCCATAGCTCCCCTCCTCCCAGTTCCCACCCCACCTTCTGTCCTTGCCGCACCCCCCCCCACTGTCCTCATCCATAGGTGTACGATTATTGTCCATTCTCTTCATGCACCCCCAACACCCTTAACCCCAGAAAATTGTCAGTCCACTCCCTTTCTGTGCCTCTGATTCTATTCTATTCACCAGTTTATTCTGTTCATCAGATTTTTTATTCACTTGATTCTTAGATTCACTTGCTGATAGATATGTATTTGTTGTTCATAATTTTTACTTTCCTTTTTCTTCTTCCTCTTCTCAAAGGATACCTGTCAGCATTTCATATAATAATGGTTGGGTGGTGATGAACTCTTTTAGCTTTTTCTTGTCTGTGAAGCTCTTTGTCTGACCTTCAATTCTGAATGATAGCTTTGCTGGGTAAAGTAATTTTGGTTGTAGGTTCTTGCTATTCATCACTTTGAATATTTCTTGCCACTCCCTTCTGGCCTGCAAAGTTTCTGTTGAGAAATCAGCTGACAGTCATATGGGTGCCCCCTTCTAGGTAACTGACTGCTTTTCTCTTGCAGCTTTTAAGATTCTCTCCTTGTCTTTTGCTCTTGGCATTTTAATTATGATGTGTCTTGGTGTGATCCTCCTTCGGTTCCTTTTCTTTGGGGTTCTCTTCGATTCCTGGACTTGGAAGTCTAGTTCTTTCACCAGGTGGGGGAAGTTTTCTGTCATTATTTCTTCAAGTAGGTTTTCAATATCTTGCTCTTTCTCTTCTTCTGGCACCCCTATAATTCTGATGTTGGTACGCTTGAAGTTGTCCCAGAGACTCCTTACACTATCTTCATATTTTTTTATTCTTTTTTCTTTTGGCTTCTCTGGCTGGGTGGGTTTTGCTTCTTCATATTTCATATCTTTGACTTGATTCTTGCAATCCTCTAGTCTGCTGTTGGATCTCTGTATATTATTCTTTATTTCAGTCAGTGTATGCTTAATTTCTAGCTGGTCCTTTTTCATATGCTCGAGGGTCTCACTAAATTTATCGGCAGTCTTTAGAAAATTCTTGAAAAACCTAATAATTGTGGTTTTGAACTCTATATCCTGTCATTTTCTTTCCTCCATTTCTGTCCTTTGTGATCTGTTTCTTTGTCTCCACATTTTGGCTGCTACCCTTTCTGGGTTAGGTGATCACTGAGAGGAATTAACCTCTAAGCCACAGGTTATGAGAGTCAACTGTGTCTACAGTGGGAGAACTTCTGTGCTAGAGACACCCGTATGGGGCAAGAGTTGTTTCAATGGGGCTTTTGTGCTTACTGCGTCTGCCCCGAGTGTGTCCCTTGTGGATCTGAGTTTTATTTAGAATGGTCCCACTCTGGCCACTGGGTGAGGCTAGCTCTTGTATCTTTAAGGAGGTGTTGATTTAGCCTTTGCCTTAGGCTACTCAGCCTTTTATATGCAAAAGCCTCTGCTTGGAGGGGCAGGGCCTCGGGGAGTCTGCAGGGCGGAGCAAATAGCTATGGCCAATTCTCAGCCCTGTGCTAAGAGAAACTGGGTCTCTGTGTCCCACGGTAATTGCTGCAAGCAATGCTGAGAGAAACCCGCTTTGGATTTCCTCCCAGTGCCAGTCATTCCCCCTTCTCCAGATGTGTGTCTGGGTCCCCAGAAACTCACCTGGAACTGGAGTTCAGAGCCGCCGGGAGTTTGTGGTTCTCTCCAGTTTGAAAAAGAACCATGTCCTCCGGCGCCAGCCCTCTCCCCGAGCCCCATGTGCACGCCTCCGTACCTCTGTACTTTGCTTCCACCACTCCTCTGAGTCTCAGTCTCTTTCTAGTTGTAGAATTTTCACTCAGCCAGCCTTCCTGTGAGTGTGGGTGGGGTCCATGTTTTCTTTTCGTGGTTATTTTGTAATAGTTGTGCACGGCTGCATTTATGGTGTTTACCTATGCCGCCATCTTGCTGTCTCTCAAAAGTAACAGTATTAAACCAGTAACACTGAACAGAAAATGTCTAATATTAGACAAGGAAGGATCTGAGGTGGAACAAGTATCTACTACTATCCAGAAGTTCTAATTTTTCTTCTCGGCAGTAATTCATCCATTCCTATATTTAGACAATATTCACCTAAATACTCATCTAGATTAGGTCTATATATAATTCCACCAGGGGAATTATTAGGGAGGTGTTTTGGAGGGGTTTGTCCAAGGTAAGTCCTTTATAATAGACTAGACTCCCATTGCATGAAGAGATTCATGCAATAGGCCTTCCCTTCCTCTGGCTGCTGGCACTGGTTTCCTCTGACACCCGAGACTCAGACCAGATGTCATGGCCACTCAGGCCCCAGAGCCTCTGGTGTTCACCACTCGGGCCCCGAAACCCCCAGTCTTGGCCGCTGGGGCCCTGGAGCCTTCGTTCTTCACTGCTTCTGCTCCTCCACTTCACACCTACATATGCAAATTAACCGCCATCTTTGTTGGGTTAATTTGCATACTCTCCTGATTGGCTGGTGAGCATAGTGAAGGGATGGTCAATTTACATGTTTGTCTATTATTAGGTAAGATACTAGAGGCCCAGTGCACAGATTCGTGCACCAGTGGGGTCCCTTGGCCTGGCTGAACCCTCTCAAAATCCAGGACCCCTAGAAGGATGTCAGAGAGCCAGTTTTGGTCCATTCCCCATAGGCCAGGCGAAGGTACTCCACCAGTACAAGATCGGGGACAGGGAGGGACTGTGGTAAGACTCCAGGGCGTGTCCCACAGGTCTCGCTCAGTCCTAATCAGCTGGACCACAGCAGCAAGCTAGCCTACCAATTGGAGCACCTGCCCCCTGTTGGTCAGTTTGCATCATAGCAACTGGTCAAACAATCAAACAAGCAGTTGGACACTTAGCATATTAGGCTTTTATTATCCTATTATATAGGATAGCCTGAAAAAATGTACCAATGCTTATATTGATAATAGAAGACCACCAGTATGTAACCAACAAAACATTAACTTTATTATCATAGCTGATAATCAGAATGTCATTGTCTAGTATAAGCATGTAAAACTCAAAGGCTACACAAGCCAAATAAACAAGGTTTAAGTTTACGTGGGCTGCAAAAAAAATCAAAAGTTTCAATTTTCAATGTATAACTTTGATATACTAATAGCATTATTACATATCAAGCAGATTATTTTATTTTTTAATTCATAGAAAAAAATACTCCAATTCCTACTTCTTGGAAATTTCCATGTTTGTCAGCAATTTTTTTATCTTTATTGTTCATATTATTACTGAGCCTCCTCCGGGCACCTCAGCAGCCATCTAATCTCACCGTCCACCCCCTCACCCCTGTTAGAGAAGAGGAAACTGAGAAGCCCAAAGAGGGGAAGTGAATTTCCCACGGTCACAGAGCAGCCCCCAGCCCCTCACCATCCTTCTGCCACCTGGAGTCCTGCCCACCCCCTTGCCTGCTGTGCTGCCTTCAGGCCTCTGGACCTGCCGGCTGCCCCACCCAGCTGGACGATAGAGACCTGGGCCCCCCACACCCAGGAAGCCCAGCAGGGCCCCATCTGGATTTGGGATTTGCTCTGTTTGGCCATTCCAACCTCCCCACCATCCGCTCCTACAGCATCTGCTCAGTCCCCCAGCCATCCTCACTGGGTCTGCCTCCCTCTGACTCCTCCACCTCCTACACCCTACCCCCTGTGTGTGTGTTGGGGGGCAGAGGGTGGGGTGAGGCAGGTCCCAGTTCAGTCAGGAAAGCTGGGATGGGGATGGGCCCTCGGCTTCCTGTTGTTCATCACCCTGAGGCTCTGGGGGGATTTCCCTGGCCACCCCCACCCCATAGGGAAGGGGAAGGAGCCCAGGTGAGTCACAGGCATCGAGTGGGAGCCCCAGGATGAGAAGGGGTAGGAGGAGCTTTGTCACCAAGGGTACCAGGGCTAGGTGCCCCCTTTAGCCCTGGGCCCATTACAGCCTGTGGGACACTTCCAAAAGCAACTGCCATCCATCACCGAGCACCCCCCTCCCCTTCCCCTGGCTGCTCCCACAGGTGCTTACCTTGGTGCCAGGGCCAGTTGGGGACATGGAGAATGGGGAGATCTTATTCTAGGGTCTGTAAAAAGAAAGTTGGGGTGGGTATGGGACCAGTGAGATAAAGCAACTCTGATACCTGTCCCCCCACAGAGCCACCTTCTGCTACCTTCTCACCTCCCTAACTCCGGCTCATCTGCACCCTCTGACCTGGTGGTTAGTGTTGGGTCCATTTCTTTCAGTGTCTCTAATGAGAGGGGGAGGGGAGGTGTCACCTACTGCCCCAAAGCTCTCACTGCCCACCCTCTGATTCCCACACATCTGTGGGCTCTGATGGGGAGTCCACACCTTGCTTCTCGGCCTCCGGGGGCTTAGACATTCTTATTTCTTGGACAAAGGAGAATGGAAGTGGGTCAGGAAGGGCAAGCTCCAGGCCCTTCCTCCAGCACCACCATAGCCGATCCCCTGAGGCTTGGCTCTCCACCCAGGGGCTCACCCACAGCTTTGTACTTTGTCACCCGCCATGTCTTCTAATTCACTGATTTGATCCTCAGCTTCCCCTAATCTGCTGTGTATTCCTTCTAATGTGTTCTTTATTTGTGTTGTGTCATTCTTTATCTCAGACTGTTCTTTATTCATAGTACTATATTTTTTTCATACTGTTGAGCATTTTTACCATCATTATTCTGAACTCTGTTTCAGATAAATTTCTTCTCTCTGCTTCATTTATCTCTTCTTCTAGTTCTTTCATTTAGGGGTTGTTTCTTGGTCTCCTCATTTTGGTTATCTGTTTGGGTTTGTGACTATGTATTAGGTAGATCCTCTACACCTCTCAATCTCTAGTGCAGGACATTGTTAAAGGCTGTTTCTGACTAATTGAATCAGGCAAAGACTCAAAGCCTCTAGAGACCTCCTGTCTACAGAGTAATAGGATTCTGACTTGAATTGTCCCTAGGAAATAGTCCTCAGGTGTATCAAGTTTTTTCACCAGTTGCTTCTGCCTGGAGGCTAATTATTACTTTTAATCTCTTAAATAGCCTCAGGGAAAGGTGTTTTCCAATATAGTATGTTCACTGTCTTCCCCCTAGGGAAGACAAATGTCTGTGTGGGAAACTGTCCTCCACTGCGTGATGGAATGACTCAGCCCAGGAAAAATTGGGGTGTCTGCCTTCTGAGCTCTATCCCTCTGAACCCCCAGTCCTGGGTTATACTCTCACAGCTTCAGTCCACTTCACCCTCCCTCTGCCAGAGCACAAAGTGGGTGGGTCCACAAGGGATTTTTGTGCATTGGCCCTTCAAGATGGTGCCCAAACTTTCAGCTGCCACTCCCTGGCAAACAGCACCCCTCTCCTTTCTACAGCTAGATGTTATGTGGGTAACCTCAGATTTGGCACTCTCTGCTGGGGATCCCAGCTTGGGGATTAGATCCCAGAGTTTATAGTGGCAGGACCCCCCGCCAAACACACACACACACACACAGCTGAGATGTCTCTCCAGGACTTCAGTTGCTGTCTGTGGGTGCCCTGCCAACACTTTTGAGCCTCTGTCCCTCCTACCAGTCTCTATGCATCTCCATCCTCCATTCTAGGGTATCAGGGTTCTCTCTCATGAATTTTCTATTGGTTATTCAGGAAGCCTTTCTGTATTTCAATTGTAATTCTAGCTCGTAGAGATTTGTATTTTTAAAATGGCCCAGACCAGAGTTCCTGATAATTGCATCTCAAAGATCCTGGGATTTTGGATTTGGAAAGCCAATTATAACATTTTGAGCTGAATAGGGGAATATAAAATGATTTAGTGGGCTTTAATATTCTTGAGTCACACCTCTGACCCTGAAAACACTGCATAATAAAATGAGGACAGTACTTTAATCCCTCAAGGATTGGCAAATGTTAGCAAAAGGACAAACTAATTCATCCATTTTGAAATGTTTCTTTTTATTTGAGTACTAGAGGCTCAGTGTACAAAATTCATGCACGGGGGTGTGAGTGTGTGTGTCCCTCAGCCCATCCCGCACCCTCTCCAATCTGGGACCCCTTGAGGAATGTCCGAAGGGCAGTTGGACATCCCTCACACAATCTAGGACTGCTGGCTCCCAATCATTCACCTGCCTGCCTGCCTGATCACCCCCTAACCACTCCCATGTCAGCCTGATCAACACCTAACTGCTCCCCTGCCAGCCTGGTCACTCCCAACTGCCCTCCTCTGCTGGCCTGGTCACCCCTAACTGCCTTCCCCTGCAGGCCTGGTCACCCCCAACTGCTCTCTCCTGCTATCCTGATCACCCACAACTGACTTCCCCTGCCAGCCTGATCACTCACAACTGCCCTCCCCTGCTGGCCATCTTGTGGCGACCATCTTTGATCACATGGGGGTGGCCATCTTGTGTGTTGGAATGATGGTCAATTTGCATATTGCCTCTTTATTAGATAGGATATTTTTCCCTGAAGTTCTGTAGCAATTACAGAGAGATCTAGTTTACAGGTAGCATATAGCTGACTCATAACTGCTTACAGGTATGGAAAAGACACATTGATCTAAGTAGGCCTCAGTCTCCATTCACTTCCCTGGGAATGTGAAAACAGGTCTAGCTGCAGCCAGGGTAGCATTAAACTTAATGGTGCCATTAACTGGCCAAACCTCTTCATTGTCCACTTTATAGTAGGGCCAGGCTATGTTGCAAAAGAAGATTAGCCTTTTTCTTTTTTTTATTGAGGGATCCCGAGTCAAATTTCTCCCAGTTGAAGCGTTCATACCCCAAAAGAAAAAGAGACTCTTAGGGCACTGTGACCTGGTTCCCCATCTACAGAGGCATTTGTAACAAGCCAAGGTTAGGCATCTCTGCAAGTCTCTGGGCTGTTTGGGCATTCTGAGTAGGCAGGTCTCCTGTTAAGCATTCTCTCTGACTCTCATGGAAGTTAATAATGAAAAGATGGTTAGCAAACATTCGATCAATCTCAAGATTAGGTTCCTCTTGGGGGTTCCCTTAAAATCATTTTCCTTTTCTGTTTCAGAATCTGTTTCATTTACTTCTAAATACATAGTAATTTTCTGGGCTGGGGTGGGGTAGCAGGGGGGCATGGAAACATGTGGGCATCACTGATTTTAAAATCTCTATCAGGTGAATTGGGACTGAACTGACCAGTAAAATATGCTGCCCCTTAACGTGCCCTGATCGAAAGGGGACGGGCTCTGATTTTAAAACAGCCATTGGTTGCTTAGACACCCCTACCATTTGTACAGAAGCTTTACTCCGGGGGAGAGGAAAACTTAGATGGGCAAGGTTAAGAACAGATAAAGTAGCCCCAATATCTCCAAGGGCCTTAGTAACGTCCCCTTTTAAGATAATTTCAATTTCTCCTAAAATACTATTAAGGAGAACCAGAAAATAGCCTGTCATAGTCCTGGAGCAGCCCTATGTTTGCTTCTGTTTCCTTTTTGTAAATCACATTTCAGATTTTTTTGTTAAACAGTTTTTCTCATGGTGAACTTGCTTTTTATTGCAAAAGACTCGTCTCCGGTTTCACAGCAGACCTTATTTAGTAATCCTGTTGCCTTGTTCTCAGAATAGACAGGATTACATGTTCTAACAGTTAAATTTTTGTGAATCCATCAGGGTCCCAGATAAAGTTGGGAACAATTGCTGGTTCCCCTCATTCTGGCTGGGCATCTACTACAGCTGGGCAGCTGCCGAAGCAGCATTTCTAAGATGTCCCCTGGGCATTGAAATCTTTAGAAAGTTCCACTGATGATACCACACACTACGGGGCGGCATCCCTGTGACCAGAATTCCTGATGTCACCCAGGCTTCTGCTCTGAAGATAAGAGCCAAATGAGGATGAGAGAAGGTGGTGAGAAGGCTACTGTGCACTCCACACAGAGCTGTGGGAGAAGCCCAAGATACATATACCCCAAACTTCTGCTTGTCTAAATGTGAGCAGTGGAATGGCACCAGGTGTTAACCTGCAGAGTTAGGCCCTCAGTTCAGCAACCTCAGTACTTGAGTTCAGCTAACAGAAGAATTCAGAATCAAGAACTGAAATTATAAGAGAGAGCTTATTTAGACAGTCACAGAGATAGGAGAAGTGAGCTGTAGAAGAAATGGGCTCAGGAAACTAGTTACTGAACAAAAGAAAGACCCATAGGGCTTAGGACAAAGAACAAATATAAGAGCCTTGAGGAAAGAAGGAGTGGGGACAGCCACAATGTGTTCCAGAGAGAAAGAGCCGAACTGGGTAGTTATCTGAAGGCCTCAGGAAGGATCCCAATAAAATATTCACCACCTTTCCAGGTGTGTCCTTTAAGGTTAAAGGTCATCATTCAATGCAGTATATCCTAATGTCAGCTATGTCTTCACTCATCTGATTTTGCTGCTTTTCTGGGCCTGGAGCTGATACACAACTGAGGACTAGATATATTTGATGCCAGTCAGAACCTCATTGTCCTGGGGGCTTAATGCTGAAGGACTATTCTTTGGTCCTCTCATTTCTTACCCTTCTAAGGGCATCTAACCCTAACAACATGCCAAGGGAGGAAAGGTCAGGGAGGGCCTGAACCACATGACCAGTGATATGAAAGGTCAGAGAGTCTAACCTGCAAAACCAGGATATGCTCAGGGAGGAAAGGTTACCCAGGGGGCAAGGCCCCAGTCCAGTTTCGCTAGGTACCTGGGGCTTTTTATTCTGGTGACCTTCCCTACTGGCCTATTGTCCTACTCTGCTCAGGGTTAACTGCTTACTACACAAGAAAGGTGTGTGTGTGTGTGTGTGTGTGTGTGTGTGTGTGTGTGTACATGGGGAGAAGTCACTGCAGAAAAAGGCAAAAGCTTCAGCAGTTACAGGGATTGCAAATGTAGAGGAAAGAAAAGGGGAGACAGAATAATGGGAGGGCAGGAAGGAACCTGGGTACAGACTCCGCCCCTGGCCCTTGTGATCAGGGAAGTGATCTTGGCCCAGGAGGAGGCTCAATGCACAGGGAGGAGGAACAGCACCTCCTACCCACCAGGACAGCAGTGCTTGTGAGCATTTCTGGAATCCAAGCTCTTCCCACAGAGGGAGGGACAGAACAACAGACACCATGGAGTTCCTCTCAGCCCTTGCCCACAGAGGACTTGTGCCCTGGCAGGGGCTCCTGCTGGCTGGTGAGAGGGGACAACTACCTGGTGGTGAATGGGAGGAGAGGCACAGGCTAGCTGGGGCCGCCTGGGGAGCACAGGGCTCTTGGAGAAAACAAGGGGCGGGGGAAGGCTTCTGTTTGAACTTGAGGGGAGAAGACAGGGGAGCAGAGTAGGATGGGGGAGGGGACTCGACAACAGGAAAATGATGTAAAAATGATCAGGGGCAGGAAAACCTCAATGGCTGCTCATTCCCCAATTTACTCATCATTGAAAGCTGAATGCTGAAAACTTTAGATAATAACAAGTTATGTGAGGAGATAGAAAACTTGACCAGGGGCACTAAACATTGTCCTCACCACCAAGCTCAGAAGTGGGCAGTTACATCCGGGGAGGTGCAGGACCTTGCAACACTCATTCATTCACCCACTTGTACTTGCAGCCTGTTGCAGGCACTGGGGCGCAACAAGACAAGCCCCTGCCCCCATGAAGTTCATGTTCTAAGGGGAGGAGGCAGACAAGGGAAGATCTAGATGTAATGTCAGGTTCATATAATACCATGCGGGGAACAGCCCAGGGACAGGTTAGAAAATGAAGACAGAGGTCTTTAGAGGAGGTGACCAGGGAAGGGATCTCCCAAGGACACCCCTGAGTGTCAGTAGGGATCTGAGGGCAGAAACCGGGCTAACAGTATAACAGAGAAAATAAGGTCAGAGGTGGTGGCCATGCTGCTGAACTTGACCACAGGACACACACACACACACACACACACACGCACACACCAAGGCTGAGAGCTGAAGAGAACTGCTCAGGACCCAGAGTTCATCTCTCCATCCCAGTACATAGCTCCAAATATTGATCAATTCCTCTCTTCCCTCCTAGCCTCACTCTTAACCCTCTGGAGCCTGCCCACCACTGCCCAGCTCACTGTGGAATCAGTGCCGCCCAATGCTGCCGAAGGGAAGGACGTGCTTCTCCGTGTCCACAATGTGCCTGGGGATCTATTCGGCTATGCCTGGTTCAAAGGGGGAATAGTGGACAACAGCCATCGAATTGTATCATATGTAATAGACACTCAAACAACTATCCCCGGGCCTATAAGCAGTGGTAGAGAGACAACGTACCCCAATGGATCCCTGCTGTTCCAGAACGTCACCCTGGAAGACACAGGCTACTACACCCTGCTAGCCACAGAGAGAAGTTTTCAGAGCAAACTAGTCACTGGACAGCTCCGTGTATACCGTGAGTGATTGCTCTCTGACCTCTGGGTGTCTAGTGGGGTGAACTTTACCTCACACACAGGACTGACAGCCCTGGACTCTGCCTTGATCCCCCTCTGCATCATCCCCCAGGTTGGGCTTGGGCATTTAGTGCAGGACACACACAGTGGAGACAAACTTCCTAAGATCAGAGTTCCCTTCCCAGATTCCAGCTCTGCAGACATTCTCCACTGAGAGAAGTCTGATGGGAATCCCCAAGGAGAAACAGACTCAGCAGAGTCTCAGTCCAGTCCCTGGCCCCCTTCCCATGACCATGACACTGAGGAAACCCTGCAGAGCTTGGTCACACCCCGGCCCAAGGGGACCCTGGGATCCTCACAGAGAAGCTCAGCCTGGGAACCCCTCCCAGACCCCTGTCCCAGGGCTCCTGACTTCAGGGAACCTGGGGAGCCTGTGTCAGGTTGGGTTTGACCTCCTGGAAGGGCTGGGTGGGAGCAGTGGCTCTACTACTGCTCGCCAGCCAGGGCTCAGCCCCAAGAGCCACATCAGGACAAGGACAGAGCCTAGTCCTTCACCTAAGGCGATGTCAGGAGAGCACAGGTAGACAAAATGCCCCGTATCATTAGCTGACTCTTCTGAGGGACTTAGGAGACTCCAGAGGGAGGTCAGGTCTCCAGGAAGGAACAGAGGAGAGAAGATGCTCCTGACAGCTCCTTATCCACCAGGGGTCAGCCCAGGAATTCTCTCATGGAGGCAAATAATGGTAGTGGCCATTTAAGTCAGTGTCTCCTCTATACTGGGCTTGAGGTCAAGTAGTCAGGGATGTGTTAAGGTCAATTCACAAACAGCATGGTAATCCAGAGTCCATTTACCATTTGTTCTGTTTTTATTCAGGGGAAATGGAGGCACAGTGTGATACAGTCACTGAATCAGACTCCCACAGACACAGCAAGCACAGCCACAGCCCCATCCTCTCCTTCACCATGAGGGTCTTAGGTGTCTGTGGACCCTGAGACCAGCCATTTTTTCAGCGCTTGTTCTTAGCAGTCCCCAGCTCAAGGTAGATTTTCTGGTCTGGTGATTAAGCAAGTGGAGAATTAATTTTTACTCTAGAATCAAATTACCTACAATTACATTCAGAGTCAGTGCTGGGAATACCCAGGCCTTCCCCTCAGGTTACTGATCCACACCTCCCTGCACTGGACTTGAAACTACTTATTTGTTTCCAGGTGTGTTGGTGTCACTCCCACTAGCTATGAAGGAAAGGACTTTGCCTTCTTACTCCTCACTCTCCACCTGCTACCAGCTCAGGGACCAGCACTCACTTGCTCTCTCATGAAGGAGGGAAGGAACGATGGTGAATGATGAATGAATGAATGAATGAATGAATGATTGCTAGAGAGACTGGAACCTAGATGCAGAGTCCTAAAAGGTTTTAGCCACACCTGTCCCCTGTCCCTACAGGTGCTGCGAGCCATGTCCATCCCTCTGACCACCTGTCCCTAATACTCCCATAAGAACCAAGCCCCTTGGTGACTGTGGGGCTGTTCCACTGTGGGAAGGTTTCAGGCTGCACTGCTCCTGCCCTGGGGAAGCTGTGGGCTCTTGGTCCCTGGGGTCTTTGAAGTCACTCGTAACCTCTAACCTCCATTGCTCACGAAGGACATTCTGCCTTTATCTGCTCCTTTCATGTCTCTTATCTGCTTCCTTCTTCACTCCAGACACACTACACTGCTGTCTTCTGCTTCCCCCACTGTGCAGATTGTCCTGCTAACACCTGTGTCCAGGCCCACCTTCCCGAGCAATAGAGAGGACACAGAAATCAGTGGGAAGAGCAGCCTCGCCTCCATAATGAGCCAGTTTCCTAGGTCACCAGGAGAAAGAGCTTCTGCTGGGCCCCCATCCAGGGCTCCTTCCTCCCCTGAGGCCAACAGGAGAAACAGGCCCATGACAGGGGCATGTAAACCATTGACCTTCTCTCTACATGACTCAACCAGGGAATTGAAGGCAGAAGGACAGGTCTCAGTCCCCAAAGCTCACGGGCTCACTTCACCCCTAACTGGTGACACATCCTCATCCTGCTGTGAGGCTCCCATTCCTCCCACTGACTCCCAAGACCTTCCCAAGGTGGGCCTGGTGACCCTGCACCATCTGACTGGTTCACTGCCTGTTTCACACACGTGTTCTTATGATGACACTTTGATCACATGGTTGGATCCTTTCAGACTGTGAGATCCACCAGCCACTCTCCTTTCTCTTAGACGCTGCCCATTTGAATGAATTTGACTAAACCCAGTTGTTTCCTGAGTTAGAAGGAAAAGGAAGAGCACATGCCACATGCCATGTGGGGGCTCCTCCCCATCTGCCTGACTGTCCATAGAAACAGGGAGGGGCCTTCTCCCTAACTTGACTAACATGGCACATGTCCTTTCTATGAATCTGGTGTCATCCCTCCCTTTATACAGCAGAGACACCTGGACTTGACCCCCCGCCCCATCCCATCACTTCTGTTCTCTTAGCAGAACTCACCTTCTCTCTATCCTAGGGAGTCCCTGATTCCAAACCCACTGTGGCATCTTCCTTAGTCACAGTGTGACCTGGTTGGATGGCAGAACTGGGTCTATGACCTTCATGCTCTCTAGACAGAAATTCCTCCAAAAACTGGCATTAGAACTTCGGGGCATGAATGATTTTCACATGTTCTTTCAGAGTTTAACTCAAAATCTACCTCATAACTGCCAAACACAAATGGTCCATGAGGACCAGATCTTCAGCAAGTTCCTGCTCCCCCACCTTCCACACGCCCCCCTTCTGTACGTGCTATTGCCTGAGTGTTGAGGAAGGAGTCCTGCCCTCTGCAGTGGCAGAAAGGACATTAAAGTCCAAGGGCAGAGAGAATGGCTCTACTGCCACCACCAACCAGCTCCCACTATCCCTCACTCTTTTCTAAATCATTCCTGGACTCTGCTCTGCCCTTTCTGGGGTCACTGTCTCATGTCAGTCACCAGTGAACTCCTGGACAGATAGACGGCCACACCTCGTGGCCCTGCAGCCTGGATACTAAACTGACCACCAGACTTGCTTCTGGTCTCCTGTATATTGTTTCTGCTCAGACACCCACTTACAGGCCACACTGCCCAGTCCTCTCAGGGTTTAAGGACTATGGGGTGGCCCATCCTTACTCATCTCTAGGTTAACCCTGGACTGTGAGGCTTCAGTGGAAACAGATCTCGACCGGCAATGTAGGCCTGTGTAGCTGGAAGGGACTCAGCACCTGCATATTCCAGGTGAGACCCAAGGTCAGTCAGGCAGTCAGCTGGTCAGTGAGGAGCCAGGACAATGCCAGGTGGTCTCTCTCAGTCCTGTGTCTCTCTGTGATGAAACCCTGATAGTTGTCTGACACCTGAGAAAACCTGTGCTTTTTCTCCGGACAGAAAGCAGGCGGCCTTTCATCCTCTCAGCGCTCAGCTCCTCGTGCATTTGTTTGTCTTGTGATGCACACACCTGCCTTATTCTTTTAAAAACTCAGGTTGGCTGAGAGGTAAGAGGTGTGAACTCTGGTGAAAGAGCCTTTGGAGGAACCCAAGGTACCACACAGGGCAGTGCTCTCTCTGTTACCTGCACAGAGAATTTACCAACCCCAACATCACAAGCGGCAATTCCAATCGTTGAGACAAGGACCCTGTCATGTTAATGTGTGAACCTCAGGCTCAAGACACCCGCTACCTGTGGTTGATCGATAGTCAGAGTCTCCCGCCCGGTGCCAGGCTGCAGCTGTCCAAAGACAACAGGACTCACTTTACTCCCTGTCACAAGGAATGACACAGGATTCTATGAGTGTGAAACCCGCAACCCAGTGAGTGCCAGCCGCAGTGACATTCACCCTGAATGTTGTCTGTGAGTAACTTCTGTCCCTGCCTGGGCCAGGCTGCCCACCCGAATCCACACTGCCAGAAGCCAAGCTACATCAGTCCCCCTCAGGTCCACATACACAGACCCCCACTGTGAACACCCAGGGTAGCATAACTTCCTGTATCAGGCACATCTGGGCAGGCTCAGCCTTGAGCCAAGACTGAGAGAGGATGGGATCCTCCTATTGGAAAGTATCGGGGTTAACAAATTTTCATGGGACAAACAGGTTAATGTCTCAGACTCAGGCACAGTGAACACAGGGACTATAGGTGGGACTTTTTAAAACTAGGCTGTGACCCGGCTCAGAGGAAGAGTGTGGCCCTTCCCTGTGATTTCATCATGTGTGGCTTTGTTCTCTTTGCTGCAGATGGCCTGGCACCCCCACTATTTCCCTCTTCTACTCCCATTTCCTACGTGGGACAAACCTCAACCTCTCCTGCCATGCAGCCTCTAACCCACCTGCACAGTATTCTTGGGTTGGCAATGGGAGGCCCCAGCAACCCACACAGGAGCTCTTTATCCCCAACATCACTGCACATGACACTAGATTCTATACCTGCCTCGCCCATAACTCTGTCACTGGCCTCAATAGGACCATGGTCAAGACTATCACGGTCTATGGTAAGTGCCTCCTGGAACATTGGCACCAGGCTGTGGGGTGCAGGGCTGTCTGCTTTTCAGAACAGAGCCTAGAGGGTGTTGTCTCCCATCCTGTGGCCATGGACACAATTAAATCACCGTCTTCCCCTGAGCCCTCCCACTACATCTCTGTAGACTCTCTTACCTTGCTCTTCTGATTTCTCATGGCAGAGTTGGGGTCCAGCCTTGGAAAGTGAAGGGGAGGTTTTCTCAGCCCCAGAAAGAGTCGAGTGGTGGGGAAGAAGGAGCTTCCCAGAAAGGAAAACAAGGGTCCTCAAGGTCAAGTTGCTTCTTCTGTCACTAACACTTTCCTTCTGTCACCTCTTTTCTGTTACCTGCTCCATGTGCTATAAGGAACATACAAGGTTCTGAACAAGCTCACCTCTTTTCCCCCAAACTCAAGGAGGAAACCATCTCTGAGGAGGGGTGAGCAGGACCGACCCCTGCTCCCTGCTCTGCTTCAGGTTCACCTGGTGGCTGGCTTCTCTGTGCCCTCTGTGGTGGGACAAGGGTCTGTGGTGAAGGCGCTTGGGTGGCCTGTCCTCCAACTGGCCAAATCATATCACCCATTGACACCAGGGCCTACCTTAGACCAGGGTTCATGGAAATGGGAGAGAGTGAGCCACAGGGGAGACTCCTCTGAGCTGTGTCCTGACTCTGAAGTCACCAGCTGTACAACACTGGGCAACATGAGTCTATGTGACATTCCTAAGGAGAGCAGTGAACAGTGGTGCTTACTTGACATGTAGGTAGATTTATGAGAGAGTAGAAGTAGTACCACAAAGTGTGTAGTGTATGGAGGAAGCTAAAGTACCAGCCTGATGGTCAACCTGACTACTTCCCTCTAGGGACTTCCTTCTCTGTGATATTCAATCCACAGGCCAAGAAGTGAAAGTCCTATTCAGACTGAGAAGTCCTTTAGCTTGAAACTTCTCCAGGTCCTAACGTCATGAAGACTGGCTGGGCTATATTCTCTGATAAATTATTTTTAAAAAGGGAAATGCCTTCCCATCTCTGTGTATAGCCACTACACTAGAGAGGGGGTGTAATTATTTAGGAAGTTACAGACAACTGTGAAAAGTCACACAAAAGTCAATGGATGGGAAATGCCACCTAATGATGAAGATGCTGGACACATGGTCTTATAAGAGGTTCCTGGTGCTGATACTACAGATGTCCAGGGAGACAGGTCAGGGGTCAGCCTGAGGTGATCTGGAGGGAAGAGGAGAGGTATAGGCCTCTCCTTACAGACTGTCACCTGAACAAAGTTCCTCACCCTGCAGAGGTCAGAGTCCTCCTCTGGTGACCTTTACAGAGAGCACTGTGGCCTGTGAGTGGCTGACATCTCTGAGGAAGGAGCCCACTCTCAGTCAGTCACCTCCTCTGATCTCCACAGAGCCCGTGGGGAAGCCCGCCCTCCGAGCCAGCAATGCCACAGTCACAGAGCATAAGGACGCCATGGTCCTGACCTGCCTCACAAGTGACATGGGGATCTCCACCCGGTGGCTCTTCAAGAACCAGATTCTACCTCACAAGGACAGAATGAAGCTGTCCCAGGGCAACAGCATCCTCACCATAGACCCAGTCAAGAGGGAGGACGATGGGGTTATCAGTGTGAGGTCTTCAACCCGTCAGTTCTGGCATAAGTGAGCCCTTCAGGCTGGATGTGCTATGTAAGTGACCCTCGACCTCTCCCACTTGCTCTTTATATATTTCATGGGCAGGGGAGTGAGATGGATGAAGCCTTGAGGAGGTGGGAGCCTCCTTCACAGCCTATAGAGCACATGGGTGAGGGCCCCAGGATTAGATGAATCTCGCCATTGTCTCGGTTATAAACTGTGTGAGCACGGGGAAGGCTCTCACCCATCTGAGCCTCAGTTTCCTCATCTCTAAACTGGAATAAAACAGCTGGACCTAAACACCATTGTTAGGATCTTTTTTTGTGAAAATAAAGTCCTCAGACAAGGTCATGCTCAGTCAGGATTCAGTCAATGTACCAATTTTTTTCTCTTTTTTTTAAAATGTCTTTATTGCTCAAGGTATTACAAATGTGTCCTCATCCCCCCCAATAACCCCCAACCCTCCCCACCCCCCAACTCATGCTCTCATCCCCCTGTTGTCTGAGTCCATTGTTTTGGCTTATATGTATGCATACAAGTCCTTTGGTTGATCTCTTCTCCTTATCCCCACCCTCCCCTACTTTTCCTCTGGGGATTGACAGATGGATTGCTGCTTCTCTGTCTCTGGATCTGTCCCTGTCCATCAGTCTATGTTGTTCTCTATATTCCACAAATGAGTGAGATCAGCACATTTTCTCTTTAATGCCCCCCGACTCTGAAGAACTTGGCCTCCACAGTGTTCTTTATACTTATTTCTTATAAAAATTTTTGCAATTAGTATTTATATACAGGGGGGAACCCACATTATCAAGGAAGGGAGAAAATAATTTGGATTGCTAAAAGAGAAATTTTGCACTCAAGAGCTATTCCAGGTTTAAAATACCAAGAGTTTGGCTGACATCCTGAAAGACTAGCCTGTTAGGCCTGTCAGCTTTAAACTCAGGAAAATCTCTAACCTCATTCTCAGGGGAGAAGGAACAATAGTAGCAGCCACTGCTTACAGGCTAGGCCTTGTGCTTTGCTATTTGTGTCACCAACAATCCTGTGGTCGGTGTTGTTACCCCCATTTTGTAGATTAGACCACGAGTTTACATAACTGAGTTTAAATCTTTCTCTGATAACAAGAAGCCATGTGAGAGGCATGTTCCACTTGAAGGTTAAGCAAGATGCCACCTTGGTATGAACAGTAACAAATTACAAAACACTCTGACCCAGAAACTACTGAAGAACAGTAAGAATATTTATTGGTAAAAGACAGGTGTTCAAAGATGACCCAACTTCTATACTAATTGCCATCAAAAATTAAATGCTACCTAGCTGTAAATTCACTGAGAAATTTATTCTACAGATATAGGTAAGTTTGTGTTATCCAAATGCAAATTTAACTTGGTTTGAAATTCTAAAATTAGACCCTTGAGCTAAATGGTAACTTTCCCCATATTTTTTCAAATTTACAAACTCAGATGATAAATAAATTCGTCTGTGTGAAGCATAAGGCCAAATTAGAAAGTGGACATGTGAACCCCTTGCTACCTGCCGCCCTCCCCCACTGTGAGCTGCTGGGTCTGCTGGCCACTCCTTGTTGAAGAGCAGCAATCCGTTTTCCTCAGAGGCTCTTCAGTAATAGTGACACTGATGCCTGAACTTGCATCTTTAAACACATATTTCAGGGGCTGGAAGCCTCTGGGACCATAACTTTAACGCAGCGTTCCATAACAGTCTTAGCACTTTCTTTTACAAAGCACGACACAACAATGACAGCAATGAACCGCTTCAGCCTTTTCACTTCTGCAGAAGCTACAACAACTTCTCCAACGTATAAAGGGGCTGGAAAGTGAATTTCCTGGGAAATAAATACACAGCCTGGGTCTGGCATTTCAGTACCCAGGAGAGCTGAGATAAATCCATTGATCAAAACTCCATGCACAATTGTCTTTCCAAACGTGATGTGTTTTGCAAAATCTTCATTTAAATGCAGCGGATTGGCATCCCCTGTTAGTTCTGAGAAGGCAACCACATCCTTTTGTGAGAAGGCTTTGCTGAGTTCAGCTCGGTCTCCAACTCAGATGTGCATATGCTGAAAGTGCTGCCTGCTTACAGCGGGTTGGTTCAGGCAGATTCTCCTCTGAAGGCGACACCACCAAAGACGATGGCTGGAAATTACGGGGAACATCTTCAGCACCTTCAAATTCCGTCAACAGGAGCGCTGAGCCTGTTTCACTCATCAAGCATTATGCTGGCACCAAAAGATAGTTTTGACAGCAGAGGAATATTTCTGAGATTGAAGACTATTCAATCCAATACTAGTGCCCTACTATTACCAGATAATGCAAGGAGAAATGAAGAAACCTGAATCACTCTGAAGGCACATTTCTTGCCTTTATAGGATCCTAACAGGGTCAAAGAGCTCCACAATCTGACAAGACCACTGCTACATATTCTCAAGATGGCTGACAAGGTCTTCTCTTCGTAGGTTAGGATGTCCAAGGGTAAGGCAGCGTCAACATCCCCAAATAGGTCCTTCAGGAATAAGCAGCTGTTTCAACTGTACAACATTCAGTCCAACACCATGTTCTTGAAATTCTAGGTAGACTTTCATGTAGTAGTGCTCAGAGGGACTTTTGTAAACTATGCTTTCATATGTGGCAGCTGGGGTTGGCATCTTTTCCAATTCTGACTGCACTGAACAGGGAAGTGACTGAATCAACGGTGCAAGTGTTAGGCCTTTGTGTTCAACAGCATCTTTGACTTCAGGATGGTTACCTGGTGCTTCTTTCTCCAGTGTCTGGTCTCCCCGCTCTCCCCGGACCAGCCTGACACCTCCCAACCCCGGATCACTGTGAGGACCTCCCAAGGCCTGGACCTACTCTGCTGAGCCGGAGCCTGCACCCGGAAATTCCGGGGCTGTTTATCTCAATGTACCAATTTTTGTTATTTTTATGAACGTTGTTGTCAGTGGCTGTAAAGTCAAGCAGAACTCGGTGAAAATGTCATTTATCACTCACCAGCTCTGTGACCTGCAGCCATTTATTAAGCACCTACCATGGCTGATTCTGTTTTTGCTCAGTGGGGGTGACTCCGTTGGTCCCTGATAGGAGTGGAAGGATCAGATGACATGAAGGTAGAGTATTTCCCACCCTGTTGATCATCAAAAACACTCAGCACATTCTTTTTCTTTTTTTAATTTATCTTTATTGTTCAGATTATTACAGTTCTTCCTCTTTTTTTCCCCATAGCTCCCCTCCTCCCAATTCCCACCCCAACCTCTGACCTTGCCCCCCCATTGTCCTCATCCATAGGTGTACAATTATTGTCCAGTCTCTTCACGCATCCCCAACACCCTTAACCCCCAAAAATTGTCAGTCCACTCCCTT
>PVJC01030402.1:0-21199 GCA_004026665.1 Murina feae | reverse complement strand
GGAAGTGGGAAAGGAAGGCAGCAGGGGACGGGTGAGTGGGAAAGAGTTGGAGGCCTGCTTGGCGGCTTCCCAGGTCCCTTCCGGGGATCAGGGAGCAGGAAAAGGCTGGCCTGACCACGAGGCGGGGTTTTCCCTGCTTTCTGGTGGCTGGAGGAAGATGAACAGTAGGCAAGCTTGGGAGGCAGGCAGGACCCAGCCCTGGACACAGCTCAAAAAAGAAAACAACATGCTGGGGAGGGCAAGAGTCTGAGAGATCAACATAGAGGGGGTGCCTGCTCCAAGCCTCCACGGTGTGCCTAGGGGCAGGCCCCCAGCAGGTAGACACACACAGGAGGACTGCTCCGCGCCTCAGATGCGCTGGGGGCAGGTCCCCAGTGGCCACACACACACACACACACACACACAAAAGGCGCCTGGCAGACTGGGGCCATCATAGGACATCCACTGAGGGGTCCCAGACTGTGAGAGGGCACAGGCCGGGCTGAGGGACTCCCTTCACCCCGAGTGCACAAATTTTTGTTCACCGGGCCCCTAGTAAAGAATAAAAATAAATAAAATTATATTTGGAACATTAATTTTAAAATATATTTCTGAAGGTTATAAAAGGCCAAATAAATTATAATACTCATTTTGTTAAGTGACTCCTTGACATGAACTTTATAGACCAGTAAAATTAAATAAAAATTGGACTGAATAGAGTTATCAAATGTCTATTTAATAAAAGAACTTTGAAAATGTAATAACTCTGATTATAATCCTTTCATTTATTAACAGTAAACTTTTTAAAAATAACAAAGTAGAATAATATCTCAACATTTAAAAAAAATTAACTTTATGAGAAGTAACATACAATGTCTTTAGTGTTTTTTTTTGTTCAAGATGCACCCCTAAGAGCTTTGTTGACAATTTAGGAGTACTAAGAGCTACTGCTTGAGGGAGAAAGGGTCAACTATCTGCTCAGCTGAGGAGGGAGGCAAGCAATGGGTACGCTGAAGTAGTGGTTTTGTAACTAGATAAGGAGTACCTCACAGTACTTGAAGAAAGTGCTCTGCTCAGTGACTAAGGCTACTCGAAATCTCAATACTTCCCTTGAGTGGGTCTAGCCAGTAGCTAACTTTTCTTTATTAAATCTTGAAATGCTTGTATTGCATCACCAGGAGCATTTTGAGGATTTCCTGCCCCATGTATTATAATATTAGTAGGAAAACAAGATTTTAAAATATATATTCTTCTGTAAGTATTTGCTTGAGTTTCTGTCATGTTGGAAGTAAAGATGGCATGTTTTCAGACTGTGTATGGATTTTGGCACACAGTTACATAATCTGAGAGAAACATATGTGCACAGTGCAGCCAGATTGGTGAGCCTCTGTCTGCTCCAGACCAAAGCAGCTAGGCCGGTTGCCCCAGGCTATATAACTTTGACCTTAAGCAGCCACACCAAGCTGGGTCTGATAGTGAAGGCCTACAGATGGTGAGCAGGATGAGTACCTGTTGCTCTTCCGTAGTTCTCCAGGCTCAGCAATGAAGATGCTAGACAATTCAGCGACCAGCTGCAAAGCTCATTGTGTCCTTTTAGAATAAATATATTTTGGATGTTCTGGAGCAGTTCGTTTTAGGTTTCCAAGGAGAAACTGTATAGGCTGAACTGTGCCTGGGTGGGAACACAGTGGGTTGCATAGCAGCAAGGTATAGCTGAGGGAGGTGGTACCACATCATGGCTTTGCATAGATTGAAATCATCTACCTTATTGTGGACAAGTGCTTTTCAAATGATGTCCCTGATAGTTGAATGATAATTGCTCTGATAATGTGTATGTTCATAAATTGGATCTTGATGGGAAAAATTCCATTGGATTCAAAATTTTTAAAGAAAAGTTCAGCACTACATTTATTAATAAATGAAAAAGATTTTGAATTCACTAAGTTGAAATTTAACTTTCTTAATTTTGAATGGTTATAAAAGTTGGTTTTAAAACTTCTATGGCCTGTTAATGATAGTGTTTCATAATGGTGATCATTAATGATTTGGGATGTGCTTGCATCATTTTAAGTATAGGTGTGATATAAGAAGTTAGAGAACTCCTGGGTATCGGGGGGAGTTAGTGGCTAACCATTGGGACTCTACTGGTACCACCTGGGTGCCACGTTGTTTCAACTCCCCATTGAGTGTGAACATAGACTAAATTGAGGATTAGGATATGGATTGCTATACTAAACTACCAGTAATGCAGACATGCCCAATATTCCCCTGATGGGGTGGTGTGAGAGGAAGCCAGTGAATATAAAAGATTTACATAAGATCCAGTGTTTAATATCAAAATACTCCAAAAGCCCAGGTTTAATACAAAATTAGTCCTATCAAAGACCAGCAAATCTCAACTAGAATGAAATTTGATTATCAATACATGCCAACACCACAAAGATAAGTTAGAGTTATTTGACAAAGATTTTAAAGCAGTCATTATAAAAATGCTCAATGACCAATTACATGATAAAAATAAATAAATACATCCTTCAGCAAAAATTTTTAAATTTTCAGTAAATAAATAGAACACAAAGGAAAGACCAAGTGGGAATTTAGAATTGAAAAATTAAATAAAAAACTCAGTGAACAGGCTCAACAGAAAAATGGGGAATAGGGGAAAGAAGTGGTGAAGTTAAATATAAACAACATACTTTTCTTATTCTTAACAGTGGGGAGAAATAGAATAATTTACAAAAGGAAGCAGAGACTACAGCACCTCTGAGGCTGTAGTGAGAGATCTAACATTCATGTCACTAGAGGCAGTTCTGTTAGGGAAACTTACAGCACTCAGCGCTTCCATGAGAAAGAGGAAGAGTCTCAAATAACTTCAATTCCTACTTTAGGAATCCAGTATAAGGAGAACGTAAGAATCCTAAAGCGAGCGTTTGAAAGAAAATAATAAACATAAGATCATAAATAAATAAAATGAAACGGTGGAGAGCAATGGAGGAAAAACATTTTTTTTGAAAAGATGAATAAAATTTATCAACTGACAAAGAAAAAAGAACACAAAAATTACCAATATCACTAGAAAACAGCATAATACTACAGACCTTACGGACATCAAAGAAAATAATACAATAACGAGAACAACTCTACTCCAATAAATGTGACAACTTATATGAAATAAATCCATTTTATAAAAAGCACAACCTACCACAAATTACAAAATATGAAATAGATAATTTGAATTATCCTATAACTACTAAGAAAATTAAATTTATAACTTAAAAACTCATGAAGAAGAAACTAGCAGGCCCAAATAATTTTACTGCAAATATCTATGGAAGTTTTTAAAAAGAATTAACACAAATTATATACAGTCTCTTCCAGAAAAAAGAAAGGGACACATTGGAATTCATTTTATAAAGCTAGTATTACACTAATACTCAAATTAGATGAAGGAAGTAAAGGATAAGAAAATTAGCATGAAATCTACTAATGAAATTAGACACAAAAATCTTTAACATAATATTAGCAAGTAGAATTCAACAATATATAACATAATTATATGTCATCACCAAGTGGGGTTTATTAATAATGAAAATTTGGTTCAGTATTATATACTCTACTAACAGGCTAAAAACAAAAACAAAAACAAAAATACAATCATATCAATTGATACAGAAAAAAAGCACTTGACAAAAGTTAATACCCACTCATGACTAAAACCCCCAGAAAAATAGGAATACAGAAACATTTTTTTTTCAATTTGATAAAGAGCATCTATTAAAAACCTTCAGCCAACCTAATGATGAATAACTTGAATGCCTTTATCCTTCGATCAGGCAGGATAGTGGCTCTCATCACTCTTTAAAAAAACCTTTATTGTGCCCCAGTAAGAGGTGTGCAGGAGGTGGCGGATCGATGTTTCTCTCTCATCAATATTTCTACCTTTCTATCCCTCCCGCTTCCTCTCTATAAAAAATCAACAAAATATATTTTAAAAAGAAAGTATTACATATGTCTTTTTTCCTTCCCCATTGACCCTGTCTAGCCTGCCCCCACATCCCATCCCAAGCCTTCACCACACTATTTTCTGTGTCCATAGGTTGTTCATCAATGTATATAAGTTCTTTGGTTGACCTCTGATTCTCATCACTCTTATTCAATATCCTGCTGAAAGACTAGGCTTGTGCAATAAGATTAACAAAGGAAGAAAATACTGTACAGCTTAGAAAGGAAGAAATGACACTGTTCTTATTTTCACTTGACATGATTGTCTACATAAAAAATCTCAAGAATTATATTTAAAAAAAAACTCCCAAAAACTGAGTAAAGCAAGATTGCAGGACACAAGATAACATCCCAAAAGTGATTTTATTTCTACATGCTAAGAATAGTACATGGTTATCAAAATTATAATTACAGTGTCATTTACAATTCCTCAAAAATGATAACAATTTAGTTGTGAAACAAAAACATGTGCTGAATTTATATGCAATATACTAATGAAATAAGTCAGATGTCTAAATAAATAGAAATACTGTATTCATGGATTGAAAGACTCAATATAGTAAAGATTTTAGTTGCCCCAAAATTGATATATAGATTTAATACAATTCTTAATAAATGTCAACAAAATTATTTTGTAGATATAGAGATTATGTTTAAAGTTTATATAGAAAGTCAAATAAACCAGAATAATTAACATTATTTTTTAAAAAAAGAAGGAAAGGGAGGAATTTGTCTAATCAGTCTTATAATTTAGATAGCTATGGTATTCAAAACTGTGTGGCATCTGTGGAGATAAGGACACATAGATCAGTGGAACACAATAAAAAACCCATTATAATATTTACATAAATATGCTCAGTTGATTTTTGACAAAAATTCAAAAGTAATTCAATGGAGGAAGTATAGCCGTTTCAGCAAAAGGTGCTGTAGCAATTGGACATCCATAGTCAAAAGTATAACCTTAACCTAACCTCACATCTTACATAAAGAGTATCTTAAAATGCACCATGGGCCCAGCTGGCATGGTTCAGTGGTTGAGTGTTGGCCTATGGATCAGGAGGTCACTGTTCAATTGCTGGTTGAAGCAAATGCCTGGATTGTGGGCTTGATCCCCTGTGTGGGGCGTGCAGGAGGCAGCTGATCAATTATTTTCTCTCATCATTGATGTTTCTATCTCTCTCTCCTTCTCTATTTTTATCTGAAATAAATAAAATTATTTTTAAAAATGCATCATGGACTTAAATATAGAACACAATTTATACAACTTTTTTACAAAAAATCAGAGGAGAAAATATTTGGGAAATAAGTATGATCCATCTAGAGATATAAAAGCCAAGCAACCAGAATGCTGGAACGACTGGAACAACTGGTTGCTATGATGCACATTGTGGCAGCCAACAAGTCTGATTGGGGCCCTGATTGGTATCCCCAATCTCCCACAGCCCCTCCCCCCAGCTGACCCTGCCCCTGATCGGCCCCCAACCCCAACTGGCCACCTGGCCAACCTCTTGAGGTCCTGCCCCCACCAGCCTGGACTCAGTCTGCCCCCAACTGGATGGGCCAGCCAGACACTACCCATGCACAAATTCGTGCACCTGTCCTCTAGTAGAAATATAATGAATTAATTAGATTTTATCTAAATTTAAAACTTCTGCTCTGCAAAAGGTGCCTTTTAAAGAATAAAAAGACAAGCTACATAATTGGAGGAAATACTTGCAAACCACATTTTACAAAAGAATAGTATCTAGAATATGGAAGAAACTCTAAAAATTCAACAAACAAATAAACAAGCAATTAACTTAGGTAATAGGCAAAAATGATATAACCAGACATTACACTAAAGAGGATATATAGGTGGCAAATAAATACAGTCAATAATGTATATAATGTAAATAACATAATTAGCAATTTAAAAAATATATATACCAATACACATCAGTCAGAATGACTAAAATTAAAAAAAAAGTTATAAGACTAACTGCTCACAAAGATGAGAAATTGGATTACTCATACATAGATTGCTGGTGGGAATGTAATATGGTACAGCTACTCTGGAAAAGAGTTTAGTAATAATTTAAGGTAACTAAACATAAGCACCATACAAACCAGTACTTTTTCTAGAAATGGAAAAGAATATATTCATGTAGAAATCTGTACAAAACTTTAGAGCATTGTTATTAATGACTAGGAGCCCAGTGCACAATATATTATGCACTCGTGGGTCCCTCAGCCTGGCCTGTACCCGCCCACCCCATGGCCTGCCCAATGCCCAGAGAGCCCCGCCCACCTCACACACCCTGAGGCCTGCTGCCGGCCCGTGGTTGTGCTGCCGGCCTCCAGCTTGGCTGAGTTAATTTGCATACAGCCACTCTGCTGGCTGGTGGGTGTGGCTTAGATGTCCCAGAGAAACAGTCAATTTCAATATTACACTTTTATTAGATTAGATAGCCAAATAGTAGAAACAACTGAGATGTCCTTCTATGTATGAAAGGGATACTAATCAGCAATTAAAAAGCAATGGACTATTGACACACATAATAACTTGACTGAATCTCCAGAGAATTACACTGAGTGAAAGAAAGCCAGTTCCAAAAAGTTACATATTGAATGATCCAATTTATATAATACTTATGAAATGACAAAATTATACAAATAGAGAACAGATTAGGGGTTGTCACTATTTAAGAATAGGGAGGGAGATGGAGATGATAAAGGGAAACATGAGTAATTTTCGTTGTGATAGAAATGTTCTCTATCCCTGCTTTATCAGCACCGATGTCCTGATTATGACATGGTATTATAGTTTTGCGAGATGATACCGCTGGGGAGCATTGGGTAAAGGAGATTATATATCTTAAATTTTTATGTGTATCTACACATTTCTTTTACTAAAAAAGCTTAATTTAAAAATGTTATAGAAGCAAATTCAACACTCTCATAGACATTTTATAATATTTTATTGAGAAGTTTTAAAATTCAAAATTTATCACATCACAACATTTTGAATTTGTTCTTATCACAGCTATATAACATAAAGAAAAAAAATATGATTGAAATATTTTTACTAAGCTCAATATTGATGCCACCTAGTTCCATTCTAGTTTGCTCCAGTATATATTTCAAAGAAACCAAGATTTTTAATATGAGGGGAAAATTCCATTAGGAAAGAAAAAAAATTAAATCACTGTTTTGTAACTGCTAATAAAATAATTATCTATAATATTTATACAAAAACTTGAATGAATATTTCAATAGGGAATTTTATAATGGCTGTATCAAACTGACAACACCTGAATAAGACAACTAGATAAGACAACTAAATATTAGCTTAAGTAAAAAACAGTACAATGAGACCATTAAATGGACCCTGATGTAGTACAATAAGAAACACACACATGACACTAACCATGAAGTATTTTTGCCTTGAAAATAACAGCAAAAATATTAATATGTTTGTATTTAAAACTCCAACTCTATCCACCAGTTTTTAAGAAATCTGAAGAAAAGGAAAAGGTGAAGTGCCAATATAAGGAAACAATCAGTCACATCAAGAATAAGAGAAATTCAACATGAAAAATGACCCAGTTTCTTCAACTGAAAAAAGGAACAACTGTTAAAGATTAAGTGAAACTTAAAACCCATTTTAAACAAATGAAAAATGTAGGTCTTGCTTTATTATCATTTGAAAACACCATCTAAAAAAGTTTAGGGAAAATTAAGTGTGGATTGGGTAATGGTGATATTTAAGAAGTAATTGTTTAATCATTTAGATGTTATGTTTAAATGATCCTTATTTTTAGAAATAGATACTGAACTTCTTATAGCTAAAATTATATAATATCTGGAATTTGTTTTAAAATAATTCAGCTAAATATCATATCATCAACAAGAACAAAAGTGGGAGAATGGAGATACATAGAATAATATTGGCTAGTAGTTAACTTTGAAGTTGACAATTGTTGAATTCAGGGTGGGTATGTAAATGATTGCTATATTATCCTTTATACATCTGCATATGTTTGAAAATCTTTCACTAAAAATAATACATACATACATAATTTATGCCATGCAAAATCAAATAGAAATATTAGAAATGATTGTCAGCTTTAATAGAATATTTTAAAACAGCTAAAATAATCTATCTCCGGATCAGTATTCAGATTCTGTCTCAAACTGCATCATATACACAAATTGAAAGCCCTTGTTTCTCTAATAGTCTTGTACAATAACATTGCTCACCTAATAGTGGAGACTTTAACATACCTTAATTTTCTCAAAGTGTCAGCCCTTGGACATTCTGTTGTGTATGTGTCCTTGAAAGGATCCCAACTTCAATTAATTTCGGAGGTTTAATAATAACTCAGTTAAAGGTATTGAGAAGAATATTCTTGTGGTAAATAAATAATGAAAAATAAGCCCCAGTCAGTTTGTGTCAGTAGTTAGAGCATTGGTCTGTGGACCAAAGGGTCCTAGGTTCCATGCTGGTCAAGGGCACTTATCTCAGTTCAGGCCCTGATCAGGATGTGTACAGGAGGCAACCGATCAATGTTTTTCTCTCACATCGATGTTTCTCTCTGTCTTTCCCTCTCTCTTCCACTCTCTCTAAAAAAATCAATAGAAATGTATCTTCAGGTGAGGATTTAAAAAACAAAATGATAAGTAAATGCAAATGGAAAGAGGCATTAATTTGCTTTGGCTTTCCTTATTTTTTCCTTCCCTTTCCTCCCTCCTTTCCTCCCTCCCTCCCTCCATTCCCTTCCCTCCCTCCCTCCCTCCCTCCCTCCCTTCCTTCCTTCCTTCCTTCCTTCCTTCCTTCCTTCCTTCCTTCCTTCCTTCCTTCCTTGTAAGGAACTCCTTTGCTATAAGTTGGGTAATATACATCTTTTGCACTTGATTAGGGAAAAAACAAAACACTTTTTAAAAATCACAGTATATTTTCCTGCTGAGTTGTCATATAAGACCAGAAATCTTACTCTTATTCAAACTCATGAAGTTAGAAAACAAAACAAAACATGCAAATTAAGTGTGAAACATAAATTATTCTGAAAACAACAAGAACAGCAGCATTAAAAGGACAAGGTCATCAAGAGAAATTCAAGTCCAGGACACAGCTGTGTAAAACCTTAGAAAATGAAGTATTGCAACACTCATATAAAAAAGGAAAATGTTGTATTACAAGAGAATGATCAATAAAAAAAGAAATGAGATAAATCTATTTTTATTTAGAAGAGAGCATTGCATGGTATTTTAATTACTATTCAAAAATACTTTTAAGAAGCAACTATCACATTAATGATAACAAAATGGAATTTTGTTTCATTTTGTTGTATTGCCTTTATAGGTATAGGATGTACAAAATAAAGATGCTCATACCTAATGTAGTCAAATAAGAGATTACTCATTATTCATTTACTAATTCAATAGTCTTCTATTTTTTCCCTACAACAGTCATTTGTGCTCAAAGGAAGCACAAAGGACTCCTAAGTCATAACAGGGACTTAGGATAAAATTAAGTGTTGAATAAATATAAGAGTATATAATTACATAACATAGGGTCTTGTGATAAGCTATGGAAATTAAGATTTATATTATAAAGCATGGTAATGAATTGACTGTCAAGATGGAATGGGGTGACATGATTGGAGTGCATCTCAGAAAGATAGCTCCAACCCCAAGCTGAATGGTCATGGGCTTTAGAACACCAACAAGATGGTTATATAACCTGTGAAGATTCTGTCTCAGTAATGTCCTATTGTTTCTGATACAGGCATATCTCAGAGATATTGTGGGTTCATTCCAGACCACCACAATAAAAAAATATTGTGATAATGCAAGTCACAATTTTCTGATTTCCCAGTGTGTATAAAAGTTATCTTTACACTTTATTGTAGTCTTTTCAGTTTGCAATAGCATTACGTCTAAAAAAACAATGTGCATACCTTAAATGTAAATACTTTATTGCTAAAAAATTCTAACCATCATCAGAGTCTTCAAGGAGTTGCAATATTTTTGCTGGTGAGAAGTTTTGCCCAGAGTTGTTGGCTGATGACTAATTAGGGTGGTAGTTGCTAAAGGTTGGGGTGGCAGTGGCAATTTCTTAAAATAAAACAACAATGAGCCCAGTGGGTGTTGCTCAGTAGTTAAGCATCAACCTATGAAACAAGAGGTCATGGTTCAATTCCTGGTCAGACATATGTCTGGGTTGTGGGCTCAATCCCTATTAGGGAGTATGCAGGAGGCAGCTGATCAATGATGTTCTTCTCTCATCAATGTTTCTGTCTCTCTATCCCTCTCCCCATCTCTCTCTCTCTAAAAATCAAAATATATTAAACAAAAGACAACAATAAAGGTTGCTACGTAAATTGACTGTTCCATTCATAAATAATTCCTCTGTAGTATGCGATGCTATTTGATAATATTTTACTCATAATAGAACTTCATTCAAAATTGGAATTAGTCCATTCAAACCCTGTTGCTGCTTTATCAACTAAGTTTATGTAATATTCTACATCTTTTGTTATCATTTCAACAGTCTTCTTCATCATGAATAGATCCCATACCAAGAAACCACTTTATTTGTGCAACTATTTATTTGTTAAAGTTTCATCATGAGATTGTAGCCATTCAGTCACATCTTCATGCTAATTCTAGTTCTCTTTCTATTTCCACCTCGTCTACAGTTACTCCCTCCCTGAAGTCTTGGGCTTCTCAAATTCATCCATGAGGGCTGGAATCAACTTCTTCCAAACTCCTGTTCATGTTGATATTTTGACCTCTTCCCAGAAATCATGAATATCCTCAATGGCATCTGAACTGGTGAGTCCTTTCCAGAAGGTTTTAATTTACTTGCCCAGACCCATCAGAGGACTCACTATCTGTGGCAGCTATAGCCTTATGAAATGTATTTCTTAGATAATAAGTCTTGAAATTCAAAATGACTCCTTGATCCATGGACTGCAGAGTGAATGTTGTATTGGCAGGAATGAAAACAGTACTAATCTCATACATCTTCATCAGTGCTCTTGAGTGACCAGGTGCCTTGAATAGCATTATTTTGAATTTCTTTTTCTGAGCAGTAGATCTCAACAGGGGGCTTAAAATAGTCAGTAAACCATGTTGTAAACAGATGTGCTGCCATCCAGGCTTTGTTGTCCCATGTACAGAGCACAGTCAGAGTAGAATTAGCATAATTCTTAAGGGCTTCAGGATTTTCAGAATGGTAAATGAGTATTGGCTGTAACTTAAAGTCACCAGGTGCATTAGCCCCTAACAAGAGTCAGCCTGTCCTTTGAGGCTTTGAAGCCAGGCATTGACTTTCCCTCTCTAATTATGCAAGTCCCAGATAGCATCTTCTTCCAACGTAAGGCTGTTTCATCTACATTGAAAAATCTGTTGTTTCATGTTCATTCATTATCTTGACTAGACCTTCTGGATAAAGTGCTGTGCTTCTACATCACATTTGCTGCTTCACCTTGCACTTTGTGTTATAGAGATGGGTTATTTCTTTAAATCTCATGAACCAACCTCTGGTATCTTCAAACGTTTCTTCTGCATCTTCCTCACCTCTCTCCGCCTTCATAGAATTAAAGAAAGTAGGGCCTTGTTTTGGATTAGGCTTTGGCTTAAGGAAATATTGTAGCTAGTTTGATCTATCAGGCCACTAAAAGTTTCTTCCAATCAGCACTAAGGATGTTTCACTTTCTTTTTCATGTGTTCACTGGAGTAGCACTTTTAATTTCTTTCAAGAACTTTACCTTTGCATCTATAGCTTGGCTAACTGGCATAAGAGGCATAGCTTTTAGCCTGTCTCAGCTTTCAACATGCCTTCCATTTCTAGCTTTTGATTTAGAGACATGTGACTCTTCCTTTGATTTGAGTACCTAAAGGTGATCAATTCACCTAATTCCACTCTTTTTCTGTGTTTCAGAGAATAGGGAAGCCCAAAGAAGTAGAGAGATCAGGAACAGCCAGTTAGTGGAGAAGTTAGAATACACATGTTTATTAAGTTTTCCATTTTATATGGTTGGATTTGTGGCACCCCCAGCACAATTATGATAATAATATCAAATGATTGCAGGTCACCATAACAAACATAATCATAATGGAAAAGTTTGAAATACTGTGAGAATGACCAAAATTGATACAGAGTAAGCAATGCTGTTGGAAAATCTATGCCCATAGACTTTCTCAATGCAGGTTTGTCCAAACCTTCAATTAGTAAATATCCTATCTAATAAAAGACTAATACGCAAATTAACTATCACTCCAAGACAAAGATGGCAGCGCCCATAGCAGTGGGGCAGGTCACTGTCCATGTCACCCTGGCAATGTGAGCCCAGCAGGCATTACCTTGGCAACCCGTGAACAGCTCTCACTGCCCTGGAGCAGGCAAGCACAGCCCTGGGGAAGCCTCCAGCAGGGCCTTCTCCCAGCTGCGGTGGTGATGGGGAGCAGGAGAGCCAATGCAGGTGGCCGGTGGGCAGCCCCTAGTGGGGCATGCTCTGAGCTGCCAGCAATCCGGAACAGGAGAGCAAACATGCGGGTAGCCCAAGGGCAGCTCCCAGCGGGGCCTCCTCCTCCTGGCCAGGATGATCCATGAGCAGGCAAGTGTGGCCGGCAGGCTGCACCCAGCCCTGGCCACAGCTCAAGGGAGACAACAATATGCAGGCAAGGCCAGGAGCCTGAGAGATCAACACAGAGGGGTGCCTGCTCCAAATCTCCATGGTGTGGCTGGGGGTAGGCCCCCAGCAGACAGACAGACAGACACACACACACACACACACACACACACAGACTGCTCTGAGCCTCTGATGCAGTTGGGGGCAGGCCTCCAGTGGGGGACACACACTCTCACTCACACACACACACACATGGCGCCTGCCAGACTGTGGCCATCGTAGGACATCCTCTGAGGGGTCCCAGACTGTGAGAGGGGGCAGGCTGGGCTGAGGGACCCCCACCCTCACCTGTGCACGAATTTCATGCACTGGGTCCCTAATGTGTGTTTGTGTGTGTGTGTGTGTGTGTGTACCAGTAATGTCCAAATACAGCAAAACTCAATAAAATGAGGTATGCCGGCATCTTTGGTTAATAAGTTATGCATAAAATTGTGCCAGTTACTCTCATATTCATTTGGGATCTTTCTCCTGTTCTGCTCAATAATCAAAGTGGCTGCCTGGCCAGCTTGGCTTAGTAGTTGAGCATCAACCTATGAACCAGGAGGTCACAGTTCCATTCCTGGTCAGGGCATATGCCCAGGCTGCACTCAAGTACAATCCCCAGTGTGGAATGTGCAGGAGGCAGCTGATCAATGATTCTCTTTCATCATTGATTTTTCTACCTATCTCTCCCTCTTCTTTACTCTCTGACATCAATAAAAATGTATTTTAAAAAATAATAAAACTGGCTGGTCCCTGCAGACTACATTTTCCAAGCTTATGTGTCCACTGGACTTCTAGTAAGATTTTGTCAACTGGAGTGTTTAGAAGGAGATTGAAGGTCAAGAAGATTAGAGTAGTCAGGATATTTCTCCAAATACCATTTAAGTTTACTATAGTTAAAAAACAATCATAAGGAGAAACCAAGATGGTGGCATAGGTAAACACCTGAATTGACTGCCTGGCACAACCATTTCAAAACCACAATGAAAAGAAAGAGTGGACACCACCCAGAGCCACAGGAAGGCTGGCTGAGTGAAAATTCTACAACTAGAAAGAGACTGAGACTCAGAGGAGCTGCAGAAGCAAAGTGCAGAGGTACAGAGGCATATGCGCAGGGCTCGGGGAGAGGGCTGGTGAGGGAGGACACGGTTCTTTTTTAATCCAGAGGGAACCACAAACTCCCGGAGGCTCTGAACTCCAGTTCCAGGTGAGTTTCTGGGGGCCCAGACTCATACCCAGAGAAGTTGAACTGACTGGCACTGGGAGGAAATCCAAAGTGGGTTTCTCTTGGCGTTGCTTGCAGCAATTACCATGGGGCACAGGGACCCAGTGTCTCTTAGCGCAGGGCTGAGAATCAGCCATAGCTGACTTCCAGAGACCCTGCCCCACTCAAGTTGTGCACAGAAGCGTTTGCATATAAAAGACTCAGTAGCCTCAGGCAAAGGCTAAAATAGTAACTCCTTGGAGATACAAGAGCCAGCATACCTAGTGTCAGAGTGGTACCATCTTAAATACAACTCCTCAGATTCATAAGGAACACACTCAGGGGACAGACTTAGTGAGCACCAAAGCCCCACTGAAACAACTCTTGCACCATAAAGGTGTCTCCAGCACAGGAGTTCTCCCACTGTAGACACAGCTGATTCTCATAACCAAGTGGCTTGGAGGTCAATTCCTCTCAGTGATCACCTAACACAGAAAGCCACTCTGTCAATCCAGGGAAGCAGCCAAAATGTGGATACAAAGAAATAGATCACAAATTACAGAAATGGAGGAAAGTAAATGACCGGTTCAAAACCACGGGTATAAGGTTTTTCAAAAATTTTAGAAACTGCTGATAAACTTAGTGAGACCCTCAATAAATCTAAGCATATACTAACTAAAACAAAAAAATATTATACAGAGATCCATCAACAGACTAGAGAAACACAAGAATCAAGTCAAGATTTGAAATACGAAAAAGCAAAAAACACCCAACTGGAAGAGCAAAATGAAAAAAGAATCCAAAAATATGAAGATAGTGTAAGGAGCCTCTGGGACAACTTCAAGCATACCAACATCTGAATTATAGGGGTGCCAGAAGAAGAGAGAACAAGATATTGAAAACCTTTTTGAAGAAATAATGACAGAAAACTTCTCCCACCTGATTAAAGAAATAGACTTACAAATTAAGGAAGCACAGAGAATCCCAAATAAGAGGAATCCAAAGAGGACCACACCAATACACATCATAATTAAAATGCCAAGGGCAAAAGACAAAGATAGAATCTTAAAAGCAGCAAGAGAAAAACAGTTACCTACAAGGGAATACCCATATGATTATCAGCTGATTTTTCAACAGAAACTATGCAGGCCAGAAGAGAGTGGCAAGAAATATTCAGTGATGAATAGCAAAAACCTACAACCAAGATTACTTTACCCAGCACAGGAAAGCTATCATTTAGAACTGAAGGTCAGATGAAGATCTTCACATATAAGAAAAAGCTAAAGGAGTGCGTTACCATCAAACCAGTATTATATGAAATGCAAAAAGGTATTCTTTAAGAAGAGGAAGTAGAAGAAAAAGGTAAAGGTAAAAAAGAAATTATGAACAACAAAGTGACAACAAATATATATCTATCAACAAGTGAATCTAAAAATCAAATAAATAAAAATCTGATGAACAGAATAAACTGGGAATGTAATAGAATCGGGGACAGAAAGAAAGCAGACTGACAATTCTCAGGGAAAGGGAGTGTGAGGGGTGCAGGAAGAGATTGGAGAAAGAGCTTACACCTGTGGATGAGGACAGTGGTGAGGGCGAGAGCCTGAGGTGTGGTGGGAACCAGGTGAAGGGGAGTTATGGGGGGGGGAGGAACATCAGTAATAATATGAACATTAAAGATTTAAAAAAGAAAAAAGTAAATATTAGTGCTCAATAAATATTGGATTGATGAATGAATGGATAAAAACTGACAAAATACACTTTTAACAGCATGGTTTTTAAGATTTTATCCTAGAAATACAGCATTTTTTTTTTTTACTGATTTTCAAACCAAGTGGTTTAAACATGTACCGTCAGATCAAAATTATTAATATTATTTTTAACAAATAAGTTATTTTTTCTTGGGTTGAAACAATGGGTCAAATATTTTAGGGACTCCAAAGCTGTTAGAAAAATATTTGCCCTTGAAATGAAGACTTGAAGTATGACTTACAAAACATGATACAATCATATGTTGACATCTTCATTCCCTTCTCAGTGTACGACATTAAGCCTTCTTTTATTTTATTGATAATAATATTGGATCTAGAGTATGGAGAGTAAAACCTGAAAGTTCTTAATAACTAGAAAATACTAAGTATCATTGACAAAACTCTATTTCCTTCCAAACCATAAAGCTCATTAGACAGAATATTTTAATGGGCAGATGTTAACTTAAAGTGTGCATTGTTTGGAAACGAAGTTAATTAATAACTTATTAATTGGATAGAAAATCTGAAACTGTTGTACTTCTACCAAATACATAATTTTCTTCAAGTATTATTAAAGCATTTTTGTTGTACCTATTAAAGATTCTTGTCTCTAAGTTAATTTCATTATGCTAATAAGCTATCATCGTTACAGAACCTAAGCTTTGATCCGTGTTAATTGTCGTGATCTTCAAAGACAAAGTCACCACTTACTTTAAATGAATTTTACATCTTTTTAAAGAATCACACGGAAATTAGGGGAAGTAATTAATTTTTTATTATGTGTCTCAATATTTTTAAGGGAGGAAGTCAATGGTATTGGCTAGAATTCATTTTAACATTTAACTAGGGAAAACAGCATGAGGCAAAAAAAAAACCGTTCAGATGCAAAAGATTAAAGAAAATTTGAAACTGGGACCTAATTTGTCTTGATAAACTTTGGTGTTTAATATGCTTTTTTTTTTGTTCTCAGTGTGAAACTGCAGGGTTTTGATTTGTAAAAACTTTTCTGAAGAATTAATTCTTTCTAATTTTTATTCATTTCTTTGCCTTTCTTTTTCAGTAAGACAGACAAGTTGACCTTCAAATGATAAAACTTTTAAATATCTGTGGACTTACATGGTTATATTTATTCCTGATCTGATATTAGCTATAGTGCACTAACAGAGTATGTTTCTTATGAAGCAGATTAGAGCTAGCTGTCCCTATACAATAACTAGTCATTCGAACCTTCAGGGGTATAAGGAAATAAGTCTATCAAATTATCTGCATTTCTTTTTATAATCATAGAATGTTATGTGTGGAAATATTAATTCCTTCATTTTATCAGAAATTTTGTTTTGTATGAAGATAAACTACACTTTAAGAACATATCTAAAGTGGAAAATAACTGGTTCTGTCTGTTATAACCAGATTGATATGCAGTTTAGAGACCTCCTTTAAGGTCCCATTGAACACAGAAAAGCAAAAGCATCATATGGTATCTTTTCCCTTAAACATTAACAGAGAGGGAATTAAATGCCAAAATTATAATTTTGTAATCATTTATACAGTACCAAGCCACCTGACATTCTTTTTGAAAAGATATGTTATGAGAGGGATATTATGGTTACATTTGCATTTTAAAAAACACAGAATTTACTGAGTGATATAAATAGGTGCTTCACAGAAAATAGAAATGTATCAAATGGGCTTTAGAGAAAATCTAGTGGCTCTAATGTTATTGTTAGCAAACAGGAACATGTCAATACAGCGAATGGCTAATGGTAAAATTCTATCTTGTTGTGAAGGATTTCTGAGACCCACTGGAGAAGTGATAAAATCACCATCATGATTTTGGTATATCAAAACCAGTACTTCTCAAGTCTTTGTGTACAACAGAATTGCCTGGTGATGGAAAAATGTTAATTCCAGCGTGGTGCCCAATGTTTATGTTTTTAACAAGTATTGTTGGATGATTCTAGTGCTGATGGTTCATAGAGTACAAACTTAAACATTGATAAGAGTAAAAAATTCAAATTTTATCTGACTGTAAACTTTAAACATTTAAGTTCATATAATTTTTACTAGTCAAGGTGCCACTAATCTAGATAATTGCCATATAAAATAATATATTGGCTTAATAATTTTAGTGTTAACATTTTATGTTATACTGGAATGGCTAAAAGCAATAAAACTAATTAGCTATATTATTTAAGGTATGTCAAAACATATACCTTCAAACTGGCATTACACTCTTTAAAACTATGAACCTATATAACATTTACAGTGAGGTTGCCATTTTGCATTGTTTTCTTTGCATAGCATAGACTTTTAGTGGATGTTTGTTAAATGGAGGAACTGAATTTTAATCTTTTATTTTGTTAACCAGTGTATGGCCCAAATGTAAGTTTATCTGTTTTATAATTAGGCATGGCTATTTTTCAGACACCATAACTATAAACAAAGTTTATAAACTATAAACTTTGTTTATAGTTTATAAACTATAAACTATAGTTTATAAACTATAAAAAACTTTTCTACCACTGGGATTATTCCAAAAACTGTGCTAGTGTTTTGAAGTTATTCAGATGAGTTAACAATACTTTAGTTTTATAATAATACATGAGCATGTGTTCCATGTGCTGTCTCACAAATTTAATAGAGAAAGTCACACATGCATGTATACAAAGAATAACTTCTCCCAGACTTGCTGAGGTGTCAGGGATGGAGGTTTTACATTATAATTTGAGATAAAATTCATGTAAATGTAATTTAAGTTTAAAAGACTTACAAAGAAAAATTATTTACATTAACATATATCTAACTCCTAAATCCTCATGGAACAACCCTTTTTATCCTTAAAGATCTCCCCCAAACACATTAAATCACACTTCAAATGCATTCTGAAATAATAATCAGTATGTGATGTCATTCTTGTATTAAAGATGTTGACTTTGGTACATGGAAGGATTTGAGAATATAGTAAAAGTGGCAAAGAACACAAAGCTTATCCTTTATAGAACTGTGTTAGACTAGGATTGAGGAGGGAAAATGCATATGACTCATATCCATCCAGTTCTATTAGGTTCTTTCTAACTTGTCAGAGGGCACTAAGATATCCTATATAATAAAAGGCTAATACGCAAATTCTCCCCTCAGCTGGGAGTTCAACCAGGGGGAGGGGCCAGCCAATTGCCCATGGCCCCTCCCCCTGGGTGGCTCCACCCCTGATACCTCTCTCTATCCCAACCAAAGCCACCAGGACCCTACATTAGTACCTATGATGGTTTAGAACAAAATATGCCATGTGTCATGACAAATCAAAGAAGAAATTTCTGGATAATTAAATGCTCTGTGTATCATTTCAGTAAATTAAATATTTTACATTAGACTCCTATATGATAAATATTATGAATAAACAAATTTAAGGTTAGGAGATGAGGGGCTTAGGACACTAACACTGTTAAATAGCTTAATCAAAGATGAAATTTATTGCATAAGATCTCTGTTGTGTGACTTAAAAAAAACAACTATCAGAGCAACAGTGCAATGGCTTAAAAGAAGTTTGTGACCTAAGGTTCACAGATTCTATGATTAAGGACCATAACCCAGACATTGTCAAAGACTATAAGCATTGAACAGCACTACTTCTGAATAACAAGATTTATTTCTAACTATCCCATGACTTTTTAGTCACAGAGATATATTTGCTAAAGGAAATAATAACTTTGCTTGAATTAGGAAATCATTAACATTACCTCGTATAATTCACAACACAAGTTGCAGACTACCACCAGACATATACCGAGTGGGCCAAGAGAACTTTTACAGTTGTGAGTACCTGAAATAGAGTTTATTCCTGTATATGATCATTTATTAATTATTATATTATTTTCCATATGAACAACTATAAACCTACTTTTGCCTCACCCTGCATATTTGAGTGGCTTACATAATATGTTAAAATATTTCAAAGTTCATGTCTACATTTTAAAATTATGTGTTTTTATATATACTAGTAACTATCTGGGTATCTGGCTATCATTGAAAAGATCCACCATCTAAAAACTACTGAGCATCTCCTTTTGCACAACAAAGATGGGATGGGTCCGAGTTAAAATTCCATCCTTTGAAGACATGCTCTGCGGTTTCCTTTCCACCTTAGTACCTCTCTGGCCACCTCACTCGTGTAAACAATTTGCCCGAGACTAAAAAGACACTTGAATTTGCCACAGTTGATAAAAACGAGATCTATCAGAAATAAATGTTAATCTTCTATCTACTACTGGGAGCCCTCCATGTGAAAATGATGGGGATATGTTGAAATGTAAAAAGACATTAAGTACAATAGTATAAGAAATGAAAAGACAGTGAAAAAAGATGCGAGGAGACTGAACTATTATTACCTTAGGGGAGACAGCAGGTAGGTTTTTGTTCTAATTACCTTTTTCCATAATTTAGGAAATCTTGGGTGAGCCTGTATTTGGTAAATCTGAGATTGAGAGAATTAAAAGTGTTAGATTTGGTGAAAATAATCCTTGTTTCTGTATATTGTAACATCCTAACTTTAAGATGTTAAAATACCTCTGACTAAAGATTGTTATAAGATGTTTGGGGTTAGCTGTGTTAGATGCTTTTCTCTTCTAAAGACCTTTGCTTTTAATTCAATGCTTGCTTATCTTTCTAATTTAACATAGTCCCACATTCTTCTTTGTAGTAATTTTGGGCTATCTGATAACATATAATGGAAAACATGTTTATGTCTTCCACCGGCTCTTGTTGCATATTTCAAATGCTTAGAACAACAATTTTCAGAAGCTTTCATTAAGGTTAATTTAAAAACTACATTAAATACAAACAGATTTTCTCACAAACAAAATGCAATGTGTACTTAACAGACTTCTGTATGTTATATTTGATAAACTACCTCATATAAATGCAAATTTTGACTTTCTGCCAGAACCAGGTGGTATGGAAAATATTTCTATTAAACAAATAATGCTGGAAGAGCAAACTTCAAGCACTGGTATGTTACATAGAAAAAGAAGATGTTTTTGTTCAGGTTTGATGTATATTTTCAGGTTGACCTTTCCTATACAAAATGAAAGAAACATATTGGAGAATAATATGTGGTGAGCGGTTATCTTTGGTGCAAAAGAAGATTCAGGAAAATATATGTAGGGAGAAATTTCACATAGAGAAATATGCTAGAATATTTCCTTCTGTTTTGCATAGTTATTTGCTAACATCATCTCATCTCCTCCAATAGCTATCTGAATAGCTTTCATCTCAATCACTAAGTAAAACTGAACAAGGAGAGTTAAATAAAGCAGGATGATCCCAAATGTTGCCTTACACTCAGCTTTTTTTTTAACTCTAGCCAGACAAAATACAATCAGAACATAAAAGCAAACAGAAGCCTTCCCACAAACTGATAACCTTAGCCTAACCATGAGAAAAATATTGGGGAATAAAAGGGACGTTCTACAAATTATCTGATCAGTACTGCTCAAGAGTTGTCAAGACCATTAAAAACAAGGAAATGCTGTGATACTTACAGAACAAAGGAGACTTAGGAATCAGGGAGACTAAATGTAATGTAGTATTCTGTATATATTCTTGAA
>PVJC01030401.1:0-21173 GCA_004026665.1 Murina feae | reverse complement strand
AGCATGAAAATGATAGTATTACCACAAGGTTTCAACAATCATGATTTTAGTTTTCCCACATAATTATTATAAAAACTATAGGCCCATTGCATAAAAATGTGTGCACTTTTTTGGGGGGGGGTCCCTCATCCTGGCCTGTGCCCTCTCACATTCTGGGACCCCTCAGGGGATGTTCACCTGCTGGCTTAAGCCCCCCCTCTAGGGGGATTGGGCCTAAGCTGACAGTCAGACATCCCTCTGACAGCCCAGGAGCCCTCAGGGAATGTCCACTTGCCAGAAGGGAGCAGGCCTAAGCTACAGACAGACATCCTTAGCACTGCTAAGGTGGCAGGAGAGGCTCCCACCACCACACTATGCTGGCAGCTGGCAGCCTGGCTTGTGGCTGAGCAGAGCTCCCTCTGTGGGAGCACACTGACCACCAGGGGGCAGCTACTGCATTGAGCATCTACTCCCTGGTGGTCAGTGTGTGTCATAGTGACCAGTCATTCCCAGTGTTCTGCTGTTAGGGTCAATTTGCATATTACCCTTCTATTTTATAGGATAGAGGCCTGGTGCGTGGGTGGGGGCTGGCTGGTTTGACCTGAAGGATGTCCTGGATCAGGGTGGGTTCTCACTAGGGTGCCTGGCCAACCCGGGTGAGGGGCTAAGGGTTGTTTTCAGGGTGGCCATGCCTGCAGGCTGGAAGCATGTATCTAGGACTTATTTATCTTCTATAATTGTAATTTTGTAGCCTTCAGTGAAGCTCAGTGCCAGCCAGGGCAGGCGGGGAGCTTGGCTTCCTCCATCACCAGGGGCAACACAAGCCTCCTGCTTGCTGTAGTTCTATGGCTGCAGCCACCTTTTTGACAGAGTGATGGTTAATTTACATATTACTCTTTTATTAGATAAGATATTTGTGGATGTTTTAAAATCTCATTTGACATATGGTAACTGCATAATAGTAGCTATAATTCTGAGGTGGAAAATCCTAGGTAGACTATAATCAGAAATCTTAACTAATAAAAGCATAATATTAAAATTAACCGTTTCTTTGGGACGGCCTAAGCCACACCCACCAGCCAGAGTGACTGTATGCAAATTAGCCTAGCCAAGATGGCGGAGGCCATAGCTCAGGTGTGCGGCTGCTGCCTCTGCCATCTTGGGAGCCTCCATCCTGGGAAGACATCCGGCGCCCTGGGCCTGCCGATGCCTTCCCAGGCGGAAGCCTTACAGGGGGACGGGGACTAGCCGGCGGGACCCCGCAACCCCTCCTGGGAGGCCGATTGTGTGGCCAGCGCTTGGTCAGTACCACCCGATCGGCCTCCCAGGTGGAGAAGCCTTCTCGAGGGGCAGGGACGAACCAGGGGGACCCCACAGAGGAGGCCAATCGGGTGGCCAGTGCCACCCCATCGGCCTCCCAGGCAGAAAAGCCTTCCGGGGGGGCAGGGACAAGCCGGCAGGACCCCGTGGCCCCCTCCTGGGAGGCCGATGGGGTGCCCAGCACCTGGCCAGCGGCACCTGATCGGCCTCCCAGGCGGAGAAGCCTTCCGGGGGGGGCGGGGATGAACTGGCGGACCCCGCGGCCCCCTCCTGCAAGGCCTATCGGGTGGCCAGCACCACCCTATGGGCTTCCCAGGCGGAGACGCCTGGGGGATGGGGGGACAGGACTAGGCGGGGACCCCAAGGCTCCCTCCTGGGAAGCCTATGGGGTGGCCAGCGCCACCCCATCGTTTCCCAGGCAGATGGCCTGGAGGGTCAGTGGGAGCTGTGGCCAGCCTGAAAACTGCCCTTAGCCCCTCACCCAGGCTTGCCACACCCCCTGGGGTGAGGGTCTCCACTGGGGAGCTTGACCAGCCTGCAGACATTGGCCCCTCACTCAGGCTGGCCAGGCATACCAGCAGGTGGACATCCCCAGAGGGGTCCCAAACTGTGAGAGGGCACAGGCCAGGCTGAGGAAACACCCCCGCCCCCATTGCCCCAGTGCACAAATTTTTGTGCACTGGGCCCCTAGTCTAAATATAATAATGAATATATAAAATGCATAATGATATATATATATATATATATATATATATATATATATATATATTTCCTAAAAGCAAAACCTCTATTAGTTTTAACCAAGAAATCTTTGTCAGACAGGAATCTGAGATAGGTCTTATTTTTATTATCTCTATTAATGTACTAAAATTGGGTGCGACAGTCATAATTTTAATCTGTTGCTTAATAGTGCTAAAATGAAATCAGGTATAGTGTTTATTTCTAGTTGTCAACCCATCTACAATTTAGTTCCTAATGTGGGTTAAGAAAGTCACTGAAACATTAAAATGGCTTACTAGCCCTGACTGATTTGGCTCAGTGGATAAAGCATTGGCCTGCGGACTCAGTGGTCCCGGGTTCAGTTCTGGTCAAGGGCATGTAGCTTGGTTGCAGGCACATCCCCAGTGGGAAGTGTGCAGGAGGCAGCTGATAGATGTTTCTCTCTCATCAATATTTCTGACTCTCTATCCCTTTCTCTTCCTCTTTGTAAAAAGTCAATAATATATATTTAAAAAATGGCTTACTATTATTTTCCTTTATTCTGCTTATGAATAAAACAATCTGAAATGAAAAAAAAGACAGCAAAGTAAAACAACATAGTCACATCTGCTAGTATGCACTGAATGGAACTCAATGCATAATATTCACCTACATATATTTATCTCCATTATTGGAAAGGTCAGTAGTTAAACATTACCTGCTTATAGCTGAATGGATCTTGGATTTCTTCCTACTGTTCACATTGAAAATGAAAGAGGAAAATAAAAATCCCTTTGTGCCCACCACCACTTGCCCTACAGATTAGTATGACAGTATCATTGAGGAATAGCTCACAGTTCTATCATACAAACTTAGCTTTGACACACTTGGAGCTTATGTGGAATCAAAATAGGTTGGAATTTTGGCTGATCTACTTTTAGGTTCAAACTTGAAAGGTACTATTTTCAATTTAATTTATGAAGGACTTAGAATAGCTCAGTTTAACACTGAGCTGCAAACTTTCAGGTCTATATTCAGAAATTTTTCCCAGTGCAAATGTCCTGCAGTTTTTCAAAACCCAGGGATAAACACTTTCTTTTCTTTAGCAGCCAATATTCTATTTTCAACACTGAATAGGCCATTCTGATGTAGCTAATTTAATAAAAAAGTAATATGCAAATTGGTGTCACTCTGCTACACCTAAGCCACGCCCACCAGTCAATCATCATACCCACCAGCCAATCAGAGTGACTATATGCAGATTAACCCAGTTAAGATGGCAGCCAGCGCCACAAAGCTGGAACAAGCAGGAGGCTTTCCCTGGCGATGGAGGAAGTTAAGGTTCCCAAAGTCTTCCTTGGCCTGATGTGGCCTCCGCTCAAGGCAACAAAGTTTTAATTATAGAAGATAAATAAACCCCAGATACCTGTTTCCAGCCAACTTGGGCTCATGGAAGCGCTGGGAGCTTGGGTTGTCGGGGCAATCCAACCTGAGCTCATGTAAAAGCAACAAAGTTTCAATTATAGAAAATAAATAAATTCCAGATACTGCTTCCAGCCAGTCTCCCTGCAAACAGTCAACAGCCACTCACCCAGGATGGCCAGGCACCCCAGCACGACCCCTACCCTGATCCAGGACACCCTTCAGGGCAAACCAGCCGGCCCCCACCCATGCACCAGGCCTATATCCTATATAATCAAAAGGTAATATGCAAATTGACCCTAACAGCAGAACCACTGGGAATGACTGGTCACCATGACACACACTGACTACCAGGGGGCAGACACTCAATGCAGGAGCTGCCCCCTGGTGGTCAGTATGCTCCCACAGAGGGAGCTCTGCTCAGCCACAAGCCAGGCTGATGGCTACCAGTACAGCGGTGGTGGTGGGAGCCTCTCCTGCCTCCTTAGCAATGTTAAAGATGTCCAACTGAAGCTTAGGCCTGCTCCCTGCTAGCAAGTGGACATCCCCTGAGGGCTCCTGGACTGCCAGAGGGATGTCTGACTGCCAGCTTAGACCCGATTCCCCAGGGAGCAGGCCTAAGCCAGCAGGTGGACATCTCCTGAGGGGTCCCAGATTTCGAGAGGGCAGAGGCCGGCCTGAGGGACGCCCCTCCCTCCCCCTGTCGAGTGTACACATTTTTGTGCACTGGGCCTCTAGTTAATAATTAATGCACTGGATTGCAACAAATGACCAGAAAGAACTGATAAACATCCTTTATCTAGAAACAAAGCAATTTGTGTGTTCCAGAAGATTGCCTTCTAAAACAACATTTTTTTTGATCTTCTTAGATTGAATTTGAGCAATAATTTTTTAAAAAAGATCACTAGCATAATTTTTTAATGAATATCTTCTGCAGAGACAGGATCTAATCATATAGGCTGAGAATCGCAAGTAGAAAGTTTACAGGAGAACTGAGCATGCAGAAGCTGAAGTATGGTTTAGTTGGGTGCTCTTTGTTTTGTATGTTCTACCATTGACAAGCACACTTCAGATCTCTTATTTACATCTAATAACAAAAAAAGTAAATTATAGACACCAGAACAAATTGAAAATATGAAGAAACATGTCAATGATAGCATTCCCTTTTCTTTACTGAATTTCAGGCACATCAATAACCAATTGCCAATATAATTAAGGTGTGGCTCTGCTCTTTCTTTCCCAGCTACTGCTTTTCAGAAATGTGTTTTTTAGTTATGAACTATAAAACCTTCAACTCCCTTCAAAAAAGGAGCTGAACATGTTTGAATAAGTAGATTAAATCTTTGAACAAATGTTTTATATGTTTGAACAAATAGTTTAAATATTTTTGCAGATATTAGTGACATATTCTATTTATTATTTTAATCAGCATAATAAAATCAGCAAGTACTAGGGAGACACAAATATATAAGTGCACTTATTCACTTATTCTAGCTTATGGTAGAATCATGTATTTTTTTTATTGAGGCATAACTGATTTCTCATTACAAGTTTATTTTGGACTTCCTCTCCAATTTGATTTCAGTAAAAACAAAAAGAGTTCTTCAAAAATTCAGTGAACTTCAAATATGTTCAGCATTAAATAGGTGTGAAATGAGACATGTTTTCTCAGAACCTGTAAAGCTATAATCAACCCTATAACTTGGAATTGATGATTACTAATGAGGTGAAGCAGAGCTAACAACAGCTGTTAATTGTATCCATAATCACATGTTGCAAGTGGCAGATGTATCTCAGAAAATATGTTTGATGAACAGATTTACTGGTGGGTGAGAATTAGTTCCCAAGCTTTCCCTGAGAAATGTTTCTCCATGATGCTTATAGCCTATTTCTGCTCTGTGGATCAGTCGTCCTTTTAAATGCTTGGGATGACAATGTTGCCTCCTTTTATTGCTGCATTTTCACACTGTGACTGGATATCGAAAGCATTTATTTCATACATTTCTATGCTATCAGAGAACAACCTATATACCATATTTCCAGGATGGCTTTATACATTGGCAGATATGGCAGCATAATTTTAGGAACATGATTTCAGATTAATTTGTTATCAATATTTTTCTTCTGTCATAATTCTTCAGATTTTACAGGTAAAATTGCTGTTCATTTTTTTTTCAAGAGTTGCTACCATACAAAAAACAAATGTTTCTGGGATAGCTATGAACTTAAAAATTTACTAGCCACTTTATATACTGTGAAGCAAGGTTGCAAATTTCACTATTAGTTTTTACTCCTAAAAATGTGTGTCCTCCTGATGTCATAGGGCAGAATGTATATATATACTAGGGGCCCGGTGCACAAAAATTTGTGCACTCAGGGGGGTCCCTCAGCCCAGCCTGTGCCCTCTCGCAGTCTGGGACCCCTCCAGGGATGCCCACCTGCTGGTGTGCCTGGCCAGCCTGGGTGAGGGGCTGATGGCCATTTCAGGCTGCCCACAGCCCCTTCAGGGTTTGGGTCCCTACTGGGATGCTTGGCCAGCCTGGGTGAGGGGCAGAGGGCCGTTTCAGGCTGCCCACAGCCCCTTCAAGTTTCAGGTCCCTACTGGGGTGCCTGACTGGAAGCAGGTATCTGGGGTTTGTTTATCATCTATAATTGAAACTTTGTAGCCACGAGTAGAGCTCAGGGCCCACAGGGCCCTGGCTTCCTCCATTACCTGGGACAACTCCGGCTCCATGGCTGCTGCCATCTTAGTTGAGTTAATTTGCATGCTTGCTCCTGATTGGTTGGTGGGCATGGCTTTGTGGGTATGGCTTGGGGTGTAACAGAGTGAGGGTCAATTTGCATATTATTCTTTTATTAGATTAGATATGTGTGTGTGCGTGTGTGTGTATGTCTCCAAACAAGCTGAATTTTTATTAATGATGTATCATCTACATGACAGTATGTCAGTTATGCAAAGTGAAAGAAGTTAGACAAAAGAGAATAAGCACTGCATGATTTCATTTGTATAAATTCAAGAAAATCTAATTTAGTTAGATCAATATTGACAGAAAGCAGATTAGTGTTTGACTGGTTGTTGGGGCTGGGTTCCAAGAAGTTTGAGAGGAATGTATTGTAAAGGAACATGAGGAAAGGATAAGATACTTGCACATTACACTGATCTGAGTGATGCATTAAAGGGTGTATTAAAATTTCAGAGTTTACTGAATCATACAATTTATAATTGTGCAGTTCTTTTTTGGTCAATACCATCTCAATACATATGTTTAAAGAGAAGAATAAAAACAGAACTATCATTTTCTAAGCAAACATGTTTATAATGTGAACTTATGTAATTCCATATTGTGGGCAATGGAAAAAGCAAAGAGAAATGAGACCAAATTCTGAGGGATAGAAGCCATGATTTGACAGTAGTGGGTGGGACATCAGAGGAATGGTGGTCTTGGAGATCCCTGTGGTCTCTTCCCTTGAAGTCCCAACAATCAGAACGGCTATAACTCAACACATGGTTTCCTGATCAATGCACAAACATCCCTAAGAAATCTGAGTTGAAATATTTACAAGTGAGCAAAGGGGAGCAAACTGGGGCAGTGAGAAGGGAGAAAAGCTGAGCTAAGCCATGGATGCAGCCCTGTGGCCTCCAGCTCTCAGTGGAGCTCTGCCAGGAGGGGAGGAATCAGGGTGTGGGGACACTGTCCTCAGTGGGGAGGAGTAAGGAGATTCAGTGGGCATTCCTGCAGGAATGGGCAGTATAAACTGGTTGAGTGTTTTCGAAAGAAATCTTTTCAACATTTTCAAGGTATCTTTTAAGAACATTTCTTTCTAATCGATTTGTTTAGATCACTTATTATTTGAACTATCGCTTAGCAGTGAGGTATAAACACAACAGCCAAAGGATTAAAAATCACAGACGCTGAAAACCGACAGCCCGATTTTCAAACCTAGCTTGGCCACTGACTAATTTGGCAAGTTATTTAAATGTTCAGTGCCTTTGTCTTACCATCTTCAGAAAGGTATTAGGACCTACCCTGTAAAGTGACAAGTCAAACTAAATAATATTTGTAGAGCACTTGGAAGACAGCCCAGTTAAGAGTCTATGCTACGAAAATGTTTGTACTGGGTCGTGCATTGTACAATGTAATTTTTTCCCACAGGGCTTGTAAACGGTGCGATTATTTTTCTGCAAGCATTACATTTTCTCAGAATACTTACTGTATGAAATTGTTCGCGGCATCTGGGTCATAGGCCGTAACCTGTCCAATGATGCTGCCCTCCTTTACGTCTTCATCGACCTCTATCAAGTAAGAAAGTTTACTGAACACGGGAGGCTCATCTGTATCTTCCACAGATATTTTGACCACAGCTGTGTCTTTGAAAGGTCCCAGGTGTAGGAATCGTGGGTCTGGGTGTGTGTTACTTGCATCCACTCTTAAAGTGTACAGCATTTTGTTTTCAAAATCTAAATTCTGAAGTTAAATAAAATAAGAAAAATTAGTATGGCATAGCAGGCCTAACAATGGAAGAAAAATTTAGTATTTCATAACTAGCTCTCTTAATGGTACCAGAAATTCTGATAACTTCCCCAATTATTGCTTCATAGGTATATCAAATAAGTCAGTAAATATTGTTATACCTCACACATATTTATAGCACATAACTAAATATTCTGGTATACACATTAGTACTGATTCCCTCTTAGTGATACATTTCACACTTTGCTGGTCACAGGTTTGTTACCTCATGGATATATAGGTTATTTATTATTTTATTACTATTATTATTAAATTTATACAAAGTTAAAACTAGAGGGTAAAAATAGAGATTTTTTTCAGACTGATTATATAAGTCGCTTCCTTAGGTCCTACATTTCTAAAACTGGTATTATGAAAAGAAAAAGTATCATTCATCTGTGGAAAGCAAGGGGTGAATAAATGTAAGCGATCGGGGCAATAGAAAATAATCAATATTATCAACATTTAGCTGGATTATTCCATGTAAGCTTCATAATCTTCTCCCACACTTCATTAAAAATAAAGAAATCCAACAAAAAACACATAGCGTCTTCAGGCCTCATCACGTTGAACAGAGTATCACATTTCACAATTTAAATATGCTAAAAGTACATGAAGTAAAGCGAGGGCTGCATGCCTGCTTTTTATGCCATGGAGAAACACGAACTAGTGCTTCGGAAGTTAGCTGACCCTGGTTTGATTGTTGCCTTTATAAGCACAAGCAGCCAAGTTTTTATATCACGTTTTAAGTGTCAATGATGAAGGCGCTTAACTTACTTGAAGTGTCATCACAAGCATGCCCGCTTACATGAAGGATAGACAGCATGTAAAGGATGGAAAAATAAATCCTAGGCTTTTTTCTTCCCTTAACTGAAAAGCAAAAATCAACCATACAGTGCTCAATGGTAAAATGAAGACAGAGAGAAGAAACCTGTTTGACAGTTATAATCCCTTCCTGTGTATCCTTGTCAGTGATGACATCGAACATGTCAGCTCCGTCTCCTTCAGCAATGCTGTATTCCATCTCAGCATTTTCCCCCACATCAGGGTCACTGGCTTTTATCCTTCCAAGATGTGTTCCGAGAGGCACAGACTCAGGGGAATTAAATTGATACGTACCTGAAAATTAAATCAGAACTCTTGACATTTCATCTCTCGATAACGAAAATCCTTTATTTCCTTTGCCTTTTTCACTTAAATAAATTAATTTTAAATTGGAAGAGTTTTTCATCATATTGAGTTGTAAGCTGTCAAAAATTATAGATGTATTAAGTTGGAAACATAATTTATAAAGGCAGAAGACTCTCATTTTGTAATTGAGAAATATAAGTTCCAGAAAGATTAAGTGAATGTCCCAAGGTCATTCAGATAATTGATGGCAGGCCTAGTATCAGAATCCAGAACTCTGACTTGGGGCAAGAACCAAATAAATCTTTTGAATAATTTAATAGACATAAAAATGTGTAATGAAGATGTTGCAAGTTCTAGATAAGCAGTGCATATTTGGTTTCTTGCCCTTTTAAGCATTTATTTTTATATTCTAAACCAGGGATAGAAAATTTAACTTATACACAGCAGTTTTTAACATGTTGATTGATGCCCTTCAAGTGGGATCTGAATATTTGTTTCCTGCAGTTCTATCCAACCATTACATTTTATGTGCTATCTCTGAAGGCATTTTTGTTTCTGACTATTCAAAATACAACTAGGAAAAAACTTACAAAAATCGGTCAATGAAAGTTAGAAATGTTTCTTAAACATTTAATATGTGCTGAACTCTATATAAGGCTAGCGGTCCTGTATGTTACCTTATTTCTAATATGCGTTTCCTAGGACCAAGGTGAGTATTTTATCCTCAATAAAATCATCCTGTAAAATTGGGGAAAATGGTGTGCAGAACAGAAGCTCTCTGATTTCAAAGTCTGTTCTCTTTTAAGTTTGGTTGGTGGTTAACAAGAGGGACTTCTGCCCGGCCAGCGTGGCTCAGGAGATCATAGTTGATTCTGGGTTGTAGACTCCATCCTCAGTGTGGGGCATGACCTTAGGCAGCTGATCAGTGACTTTCTCTCTCTCTTTCTCTCCCTTTCCCTTCCTATCTGAAATGAATACAAATATATTTATTTTGTATATTTATGTTTTAAAGAAGAGACTCTTCTAAATATAACTGCCTGGACTTAAATTGCTATCACTGGCCTAGTTAGTTAAATTATCTAACCCTTGATTTACATATCTATAAAATGATAATGATAGCAATAGGCTCATAGTTTTGTTATGAGAATTGCACGAAATTATGTCTTTAATATGCTTAGCTCAGGGGTTAGCTCTTGAACATTTTAACTATTATTATTATAATTCCAAAACTTCAGCTAAGTTTACAATGGATTATAGAATGAGAATGGCAAGCCATTTGAGAATTCAATAAACCATGCTTTTAATTTATATTGAAAGAAACTCAAAACAAAGTTTAAGTGTATGTTAATTCAGCTTATTAATTATTTTTAGCAAACTTTATTTTTTTTAACATTCATTATATGTTTAAGTCCACCATCCAAAGCTGAATCATCAAATAATTTAAGTTTGTTTTGCCTGGAAAAATGCTTTACTATATTGTAATCAATGTCATCCATTTAAATTTGAGGTCCTTAACTAAACATTTTGAGATAGGGGCCTTTATATGTTTATTTCCTGCAGAATAAAAACATCTTTAGCAAAACCTGGGAATCTGCTTTGGTAGGACTTCATAGCATACAAGATGGTGATGACTGCAAGAGCGCTAACTGATTTAACCTTCATCAGTGACAGCAGACACCAGCAACCTTTCATACGTCTCACACTGCCATCACAGCCAAGGTACATTATAACTGTAGGGGCTACTGAAAAGGGGGAAAATGCTGTAATTGAACCAACTTGCAGTGATTTTAACATAATGCTTCATTTCAAGGATTGTTGAAGCACCCAGTCTGTGTTTTAGAATCAAGTAAACAAGGGATTATAATTCTTAGGTACAGACACAAGAATGGAGGAAAGACCCATCGATAGACATGGGATTTGAAGCCAGGCAGTCAGATCTGTGAGTCCACACTCCTAACCAGGAAAGAAATAAGAAACAGAACAAGCTGATCTTAGTGAAGGCTGAGAATGACAGTCCGGAAAACTTTATAGCTCTTCTAAAGGTAGAAGAGAATCATTAAAGTTGCCAAAAGGGCATCATTTCCGTGTGTGTGTGTGTGTGTGTGTGTGTGTGTGTGTGTTATTACTACCTACTCACTGATGACAATGATTATAACAACCTTCAATTTGTGGGGAATTGTGATGTATTTCGGGGACACGTGTTATGCCTTTATGTGAAACCACTATTAGCCTCTCTTTGTAGTGTGTTGAAGAAGCCTTCCAACATGAGACCTTTCTTACTCTGGGGAAATCGAGGCGGGTTGTTGTTGACATCCGTCAGAGTGATGTGCACGGTGGTGGTTCCAGAAAGGCCTCCCATCTGGCCGCCCATGTCTTTGGCTTGTATAACCACTTGGTATTTCTCTCTGTTTTCTCTGCTCATGTCTGGTAATGCAGTTTTTATTATACCTTTAGGGAAAGGAAAGAAATACTATATCATTTAATCACTGATTTTAAAAATGGAGCTATTCAAGGTCCATTTTATAGAAGTGAACCATAACAGAGAAAATATTAGTGTACCTAAATACTATAACCCCTTTAACATTATTGACAAAACAGAAAGAATTCTTCTATTGGCTACTGCTTAGGAAATGAGTTTTTCTAAATCAATTTATTCTTTTGATGAACAAAAAAATTTTACTCCAAAAATCATCGGATGAATAAGTTCAATTTTGATGGTTGTCACATTCTTTAAGTTTGAGTAGAGCACATAAAGTGCTGACATTTTGTATTTAGAGTCATTAATTTAAACTCAATAAATAGTCCAGAGTTGGTTCAAATAATCTATTTAAATTGCAGGAAATGTAATTTTATTCCCATGTATAAATGTAGGGAATACATAGAAACAGATAACAAATAGATAGCATTTAAAATACCAAAAAAATATATACAAATTAACTGCGCATCCAAATGCATTATATAATGAGAAAGGGACCGGGTATGAAATGCTGCTACCTGATTCTGGATCCACTGAGAAGTATGGCTGTCCTTGCAATATGCTGTAGACCACCTTGGCACTGTTTCCGTAGTTGGCATCATCTGCATCAGTTGCAGTCACTTGTATTACAGATGTACCTACACAAATGTCCACCCAAACACAGACTTTAAGCACATCTCAGTTAGAAGCTGTCCTTCTGAGAAAATGACTGCTGATAATGTGGTGCATTAGACCATGGTTAGTTGTAAGAAATTTCCTTAAATGATACTACCTCCAAAAAAAATCTTCATTTTTCTCTTTCATTCCTTTTTATTTTTGTAACTTAAGAAATATCTTTGTCCCTGACCGGTTTGGCTCAGTGGATAGAGCGTCCCAGGTTCGATTCTGGTCAAGGGCATGTACCTTGGTTGCGGGCGCATCCCCAGTGGGGAGTGTGCAGGAGGCAGCTGATTGATGTTTCTCTCTCATTAATGTTTCTAACTCTCTATCCCTCTTTCTTCCTCTCTGTGAAAAATCAATAAAATATATATATAAAAAATATCTTTGTTGTTGTAGATGCTAATGTGTATCAGATTCAAGAGTTAATTGGAAATACTGGATTATCACTAAAGAGGGGAATGTGCACATGACTCTGAAAATTAAAATGAACTATGACATGATTTTGAGAGAAACATGGGCAGAGGGCAAAAGCAAGGAGAAGAGTCAGTGAGAGAAAAAAAGAAGAGATAAATATATTAAGACAAAAATAAACAGCAAGAGAACAGTATATAGAGTATCAGAGGAAAATAATAAAAAGAAGGTAAATTCTAAAAAAAAATAAATCCATTTTTATTAGATGTTATTTACCCCCAAAGTCAATAGGAGTAGTCTTTTAATGCTTTAATTTAAATAAAATTACTAATATAATAAAATTAATATTAGAATTAAATCAATGTATACTACTTCTATTATAGAGGCAGCTTTATTATTTGATTATGCATGAGATTTAACTGCCAGTACATGAGTTACACATAGTCTGACAGACTTTGTAAGTATCACCCTTTGTTTCTCTCTGTAAATAGTTATTTGTACAGGAAAAAGCAGAGAAAAATCACATCTTCAAATTTATCATGAATTTATATTTATTTTTTTAATCAGCAAAACATTTTAGAAAATTTTATTGTAAGATACAGTCTACCCTTCCATTACTCTTATTTGTTTCTAAATTTATCGATGGGGGGCATTTGAACTAAATAATAAGATTTAAAAAGTGATGCTTTTTAGTAGTTACCAAGAATATCACAAAATTAGAATTTTTTCAAACTAGGTTTTGTCTAAACATAACTCTTTTACAGTAGAGAAAAATAGTAGAGCACTACATCTATCCACCTATTACTGTATTTATCAACCTTAAAAAAAACAATAGAGTAAAAAACCATCTCTGTGTGTTTTGGAGCAAGTCAGTTTAACTCTTTGGGGCTCATCTTTATGAATTAAAATATATGATTATACCAAGTATTGTATCTTCTACATGTAAGTATTGTATATATTTAAAGACACATACACATGCAAAGTCTATGGATGGGCCAGGAGGAAGTAATTAATGCAGTGATGTAAATATTAGCAATAAAGGATAATTAATATCCTCTATAAATGGGACCAAGACTTGCCTATAGTTCTTATCTGTATTTATTAGTACCAAGAGCTGCAATAAGAGCCATACTGTTGCCTGCTCTGTTTTTCAGGTTGTTTTTTGTTTTGTTTTGCTTTGTTTTTTATAATTTTAGAGATGGAAGAAATGCAACTGTCAGTGGTCCAAATTCTGATTTTTTTTGCTTAATTTTAAAACATGCTTCATTGTTGAAAATACTATATATGTCCTTTCCCATCCACCCCAATTGACCTCTTCCAGCCCCTAGGACTCCTTCCCAGGTCCTCACCACCCTATTGGTCTGTGTCATGGGTTATGCATATCGTATCTAATAAAAGAGTAATATGCAAATTAGGCACCACTCCATGACAAAGATGGCCGCCCTCATGGACACAAGATGGGCAAGGGTGGAGCCAGTGATCAGAGGGAGCAGGGGCAGAGCCGGTGATTGGAAGAGTATGAGGATGCCCTACCCAGGCATAAGGCTGGGCCAGAGGCCTCAGGCCTGGACAGGGCCAAGGCCAGAAATCACAGGGGTCTGGGCTCCACAGAGACAACAATTGGAGGGGCAGGGGCAGAGCCTGCGATCGCAGGAGTCTGGGTACCGGTGAAGCCGGCAAAGGAAGGGTCTGGGGGTCCCCTGACCAGGCCTATAGCCTTGGACAGAGGCTGCCATTGGGGCAGGGGTGCAGCCTGTGACCTCAGGGCCTGGGCTCTGTGAAGCCAGTGATTGGAGGGTCCTGGGGGTCTTCTTTCCAGGCCTGCATCAACGGCCAGAAGCAGGGGTGGAGCTGGGATTGGAGGGGCAGGGGTGGAGCCGGTGATCAGAGTGAATTACAGAGGAAACACCTTTTCTGACTGCTCATTGGCTAAGCTCCCTGTATGCCGCTGGTAATATTCTTAGTAACTTGGGTAATAAGAATCTCTAAAGGTGATCAAGGGTTTTTCCACCACACTCCTGGAGGAAAAAAATGAAGGTCCACTGCTGGAGGGCTAAGAAATGTCATATCCTGCCCTAGCCGGTTTGGCTCAGTGAATAATGCCCCAGCCTGCTGATTGCAGGGTCTGAGTTCAATTCTGACCAAGGGCATGTACCTAGGTTGCAGGCTCCTCCCTGGCCAGGGCCCAGGTCAGGGCATATGCAGGAGGCAACCAATCAAAGTGTTCCTCTCACTCTGTTGTTTCTCTCTGTTTTTCCCTTTTCTTCCACATTCTCTAAAAATAAATGGAAATGTATCTTCAGGTAAGGATAAAAAAAGAAAGAAAGAAATGTCATATCCTATGAAAGACACATCTTGAAAATGCCTAAAGAAAGTTGTCATTTTTTCATGGTGAAGGGACTGGAATTTTGAAAATGCCTAAAGAAAGTTGTCATTTTTTCAAGGTGAAGGGACTGGAGTCTGTGTTAATGAAAACACCTTGGTGGCTGTGGTGACTGGCAGTGGCTGCAGCAGCAAGGTGATGGGGCTGGTGGCTTCCCCAGATTATCCTGGTCTCCTCCCACAAAGGAAGACCAGACTGTGGCTTAGTCCTGCTCCCCAAGGGGAGCAGGGAGCAGGCCTAAGCCATCAGTAGGACAACCCCTGAGGGCTCCCTGTATGCGAAAGGGGGCAGGCTGGGCTCAGGAACACCGCTTCCCCAGTGCATAAATTTCATACACCGGGTCCCTAGTATTCATATTATTTCTTTGGTTGATGGCATACCATCTACCTCCCAATTTCCCCACTTTCCCTCTGATTTTTAATATCTGCAATAATAAAAAAGTGTACTGCCTATCATCTCTTTGATATAAATGAAATATAGATTGCTTTACAGGAAGGGATTTTTAAACAAGAAAAGCTGTAAGCCTTCTTTCATTCATAAACTTATATATTCTGTATTTTATAATGGCTATTGAACAAGAGAAGGACTTTTAAAAAAGAATAAAAACCTGTATGGACATGCTTACTCTAGTCCTATAATAAATTCTCATAGGATCTAGGCTGAATTTGTATTTCATATGAGAAAGAACATATTTGAATTAGGTATATATAGGGGTTGGCAAAAGTAGGTTTATAGTTGTAAGTACTTGAAGCAGAGTATATTCTTATATTTTTATGTATTAACTAGAGGCCCAGGGCACAAAATCTGTGTACTGGTAGGGCTCCTAGTAGCTGTCAGCTGCAGGCTGGGGTGTCCGTCCCTTTCCCCAGCCAGTCCCGCCCCCTGGTTGAATGCCCAGACAACTCCCAGTGGAGGGGACAATTTGCATGCTATACTTTTATTATTTAGGACAAGAGGCCCAGTGCATGAAATTCGTGCACTAGGGGGAGGTCCTCATCCAAACCTTCCCCCTCTCACATATTGGGAGCCCACAGAGGGTGTCCTACCCCCTGGGGAGCAGACCTAAGTTGCAGTCTGGACTCCCTTTGTGGGAGGCGACCAGGCTAATCAGAGGAAGCCACCAACCCCATCACCCCGCTGCTGTAGCCACTGCCAGTCACCACAGCCATCAAGATGTTTTCATCAACACGGACTCCAGTCTCTTCACCATGAAGAAATGACAACTTTCTTTAGGCATTTTCAAGATGTGTCTTTCATAGGATATGACATTTCTTTCTTTCTTTTTTTTTAATCCTCACCTGAGGATGTGTTTCCATCGGTTTTTAGAGAATGTGGAAGAGAAGGGATAAACAGAAACATTAAAGTGAGAGGAACCCTTTGATTAGTTGCCTCCTGCATGAGCCCTGACCTGGGCCCTGGCCAGGGAGGAGCCTGCAACCTAGGTACATGCCCTTGGTAAGAACTGAATCCAGACCCTGCAATCAACAGGCTGGGGCATTATGCACTGAGCCAAACTGGCTAGGGCAGGATATGACATTTCTTAGCCCTCCAGCAGTGGACCTTCATTTTTTTCCTCCAGGAGTGTGGTGGGAAAACCCTAGATCACCTTTTGGGATTTTTATTACCTAAGTTACTAAGAATATTACCAGCGGCATACAGGGAACTTAGCCAATGAGCAGTCAGAAAAGGTGTTTCCTCTGTAATTCACTCTGATCACCGGCTCCACCCCTGCCCCTCCAATCCAAGGTCCACTCCTGCGCAGGCCTGTAACCTCTGGCCAAGGATGCAGACCTTGGCACAGGACACCCAAACCCTTTGAATTTCCGGCTTCACAGAGCCCAGGCCTCTGCCATCACTGGCTCTGCCCTTGCCCCACTGGCAGCCTCTGGCCAATGCTGCAGGCCTGGGCAAGGGACCCCCCAGACCACTGCTTTGCAGACTCCACCGGTGCCTAGAACCCTGCGATCACAGGCTCTGCCCCTGCCCCTCCGATCACTGGCTCTGTGGTGCCCAGGTCCCTGTGATCTCTAGCCCAGCCTTATGCCTGGGTAGGACACCCTCATACCCCTCCAATCACTAGCTCTGCCCCTAGCCCCTCTGATCACCGGCTCTTCCCTTGCTCATGACTGAGGCCTCTAGCAAAGGCCTCTGACCTGAGCAGGGGACCCCCAGCCCCATCTGATAGCCTGTTCCACCCCTCAGGCCCCTGCCTCCCCCGCCACCTGCCTGGCTAACAGGCCTGACCACTTCAGTGGTGGAGCTGAGGCAGACTGGGCGCCGCCGTCTTGTGTCCATGGGGGAAGTCGTCTTTGAGATGGAGTAAAACCTAATTTGCATATTACTCTTTTATTAGGTAGAATGTAGCTATGGGTGCCGCCATCTTGTGGTTATTTGGGCCGCCATCTTTTGGCCATGAGGGCGGCCATCTTTGTCATGGAGTGACACCTCATTTGCACATTACTCTTTTATTAAATAGGATTATTGTATTATTTATTTGTATTATAACTGTAAACCTACTTTTGGCTACCCATGTACAGATGATAATATTTCATTAAATATGCAAAATAATATGAAAAAGCACATGCTATTCAGTTTAAATATCAGATTAGCCAAATGACATATATCCCTTGCCCATAGATACAGACAACAGTGTGGTGAAGGCCAGAAGAGAGGGGGTGATGGTTGGGTGGGGGTGTTATAATGTCAGTAATTTAAACAATAGTCTCTAATAAATATTGTGTTTTTTCAAATGAAATGATGTTTTGAAAATCTGAAGTTATACAAGTTTAAATAAATTATTATCAAAATGTATCATATTCAAATATTTCTGTCATCTCAATTATAGTTTTTACTTCTATGGGTAAATCATGTTTTTTTGGAGAAGGAAAAATGGAAGTTTGTGTACTATTAAGTGTCAAAATATCTGGCAAATAACATATACACAAGAAAAACAATTATGTTTTAGAAAAATTAAAAGGTGTTGCCTGGCTAGCATTGCTCAGTGGTTGAGCATTGACCTATGAACCAGGAGGTCAAAGTCTAGTCAGGACAAAGGCCTGGGTTGTAGGCTCTATCCCTTGTCAGGAGCATGCAGGAAGCAGCCAATCAATGATTCTGTCTCATCATTGAAATTTCTGTGTCTCTCTTCCTCTTCCTTCCTCTTTGAAATCAATAAAAAATATATAGTTTTTTAAAAAATTAAAGGGTGTTAACTAGAAAATCAAACTGCTTTAGAATGCTCATGAATAGGAAGTTGAGATGGAGGGTATAAACTTTAAATCTATCTTTTTTTTCCATTAAAAAATCTTTATTGTTGAAAGTATTACACGTCTCCTTTTTTACCCCATTGACTTCTTCTGGTCTGCTCCCACCCCTCCACCCCAGGCCTTCACTGCCTTATTGGAGGTGGGGGGGGTGGGAGAAGATCAAACAAAGAACTTCTATGCATAAAATTTTTAGATATATCTTCATCTCAAATGTAAGCCCACAAGGAGATCATGATGTAGGTTTACACTGGCCCACTGGTTGACCCCCGTGGACCAGTCCAGTACTTTTCATGGAACTGCACCAGGATAATAGATATTTAAAAGTATTAAAGAGAACACAGCTGCTTACATTTCATCCTAGGCTTTACGATTGCATAGGAGTCCTGTCTAATTTGATAAGTCTCTTTCATTTTTACTGAAATGAATGCCTGAAAAGGCAATAGAACTGCAGTTTTCTCACACAGATGAGATTTTCTTTGATGTTAGAGGAAATTATAACTTTTATGCAAACTCTTAGTTCTTCTGACTACATGGCACAAAACATTTAACATCAATCACTCAGTAAAGGTGGATGTAAATTTATTTTTCCTCAAAAAGAATTTATTTTAGACTGAAACATGTATTAATTATAATAATGTCACACTTATAGACTTAAAGCTGATTTTAAAATAGCATTCAATTAAATATCATAAATTTTTGAAAATCAGTTACATAGTTCAGATATCATGGAAGCTTACTTCACTGAGTTTTCATGGTTTGTTTTTTTTTTTAAATATATGATTTAAGAGTCAGCTCTTATCTCATTAACAAAAGTAAACCTTTCACATAAGTAGAGCTAAATGTAGTCAGACATGCAGATAAAAAATTATTGTCTAAAAGATGGTATTTGAAACTATGGGCAGCCTGAAAAATGAAGCAGGTATTTCCAGTTTGCACAATAGTAACTAAATAAAATAAAAAGAGTTGAAGTTGTTGTTATGCTACCAGGTTATTTGATTTTAATTCAGTTGCTTAATCTTTCTGATTCTCAGGTTCCTAATGAACAGAATGGGGATTTGAAGTTCTATTTCCCATGCCTACAACATTAAGTTGTTTCAGTGATCAAATGAAATGATCAAAAGAAATTTGTCAAATGCAAGAGCATTTAGTTGTTATGCAAAATAATTTGAACAAAACTGCCCAAACTGCTAATACTATTTGTATTCCTTTCATTTCAGACAAAAATACTAACTTGACTGCCATTTGAATGGCAGTTAAGTAGAAGTGAAAGTGTTAGCTGAAATGCAATAAAATAATTATTCTCAACAGCCATCACTTTAGATATCAGTTACAACATAGCCAGAAATATTACGATTTAAACTGTTGAAAATATTTAGAAGTGAGATAGCTAACATTAAGTAGTAATTTTCAGTTATAATTCTTATCTTTTTTTAAAAAAATATACTTTTATTTATTTCAGAGAGGAAGGGAGAGAGAGAAAGAGTTAGAAACATCAATGATGAGAGCGAATCGTTGATCAGCTGCTTCCTGCCCACCCCCTACTGGGGATCAAGGCCAAAGCTAGATCATGTGTCCTTGTCCAGAATTGAACCCTGGAGAACCCAGGACCCGTATGTCCATAGGCCAATGCTCTATCCACTGCGCCAAACTAGCTAGGGCTATAGTTCTCATCTTGAAAGAGGCCACATATCATGAGTGAATGTTCATAATAATTATCTTAGCAAGCAAAAAACAAGTTAGTTTACATGGATTAGCATATACCTACCTACTCCAGACATTTCAGGAACACTTGCAGTGTATAAGTCTTTTGTGAATTTTGGTTCATTATCATTTATATCATGGATTTTAATGATAAATTCAGATTCAGGTTCCACCTGCCGTCCAGTCTTTCTGTCTATAGCCTTGGCACGGAGAATATACAGAGATTTTTCTTCTCTGTCTAATTTCTTTGCCGCATGGATATCTCCCGTATTTTCATCTATAACGAATATACTGCCAGCCCCATCTCCTGTTAATATGTATTTTAAATTTCCATCTCCTTTATCTTGGTCAGTGTGAAGCTTCAGAGAAGTAGGAAAAAAAAGTTATATAAATATATGCATTGTTATTACAGAAAAATAATGTTGGCACAAATCGATTTATCTCCACGTAACAGCACTGGAGCAATGATTGCAATGGTTATCTTAATTTTCACTGTGGGAAAACTAAGCATTTTAGTTTTATCATTCTCCAAAATTTTAAACAATTGTATTTCTACAACCTAATGGGCAAAATTTAAAATATAACAAAAAGTATATATCTTTTTCAAAACAGTGTTTCCAACCTATTTTAATAGAATGTCACCACTACTTAAAACTCTAGTACATTAACAAAAATAAGGTTATTAACTTAGATCTTGAGTATAAAATATTAATATAATCTTGATTACATTTCAAATTACTAAACTCAAAAGAAGGGATATAAGAAATTTTTCAACTTATTATGGAGATAAGTTTAGGAAAAAATATTGGATTTTGAAGTTATTTTACCTCCTTTCAGTATAACATTGCAGATGCACAGGTTCTGTCATCAAAGAGAGACCAATCAGAGAGAATTTTAATCTCATATACTATTCTGTATGGGACTTTGTGAGGGTACTCTTTCAAACACAGTGTTCTCATTTACTTTTTTATTTTATTTTTTAAAATATATTTTATTGATTTTTTTACAGAGAGGAAAGGAGAGTTAGAAACATCGATGAGAGAGACACATCGATCAGCTGCCTCCTGCACACACCCTACTGGGAATGTGCCTGCAACCAAGATACATGCCCTTGACCGGAATCAAACCTGGGACACTTTAGTCCACAGGCCTACACTCTATCCACTGTGCCAAACCGGTTAGGGCCTCATTTACTTTTCTAAATTCACGTTTTA
>PVJC01030400.1:0-21216 GCA_004026665.1 Murina feae | reverse complement strand
TTTCTGATTTAGGCGATCACTGTGAGGGATTAACCTCTAAGCCACTTGGTTATGAGAGTCAGCTATGTCTACAGTGGGAGAACTTCTGTGCTGGAGACACCCTTATGGGGCAAGAGTTGTTTCAGTGGAGCTTTTATGCTCACTGCATCTGCCCCGAGTGTGTTCCTTGTGGATCTGTTTTGTTTAGGTTAGTCCCTCTTTGGCCACTGGGTGAGGCTGGCTCCTGTATCTTTAAGGAGGTGTTGCTGCAGAAGCCTCTGACACAGCTTGGGAGGGGCGGGGCCTTGGGGAGTTCGCCGGGTGGGGTGGAGCAAATAGCTATGGCGCTTCTCAGCCCTGCGCTGAGAGACACCAGGTCTCTGTGTCCCGCGTAATAGCTGTAAGCAACGCTGAGAGAAATCCTCTTTGAATTTCCTCCCGGTGGCAGTCAGTCCCCCTTCTCTGGGTGTCTGTGGGACCTCAGAAACTCGCCTGGAACTGGAGTTCAGAGCCACTGGAAGCTTGTGGCTCTCTCCGTTTTGGAAAAGAACCACGACCTCCGGTACCAGCCCTTCCCCGAGCCTGTGCGCACGCCTCCGTACCTCTGTACTTTGCTTCCGCCACTCCTCTGAGTCTCAGACTCTTCTCTAGTTGTAGGATTTTCACTCAGCCAGCCGTCCTGTGGGTGAGAGTGGTGTCCGTGTGTTCTTTTCGTGGTTTTTCTGAAATAGTTGTTCACAGCTACATATACGGTGTCTACCCTATGCCGCCATCTTGTTTCTCCTCGCTCCAAAGTTTTTAATTGCTAATTTTTTTTACCTAGGAATAAATTTATTTTTTCTAAATAAATTTTATTTTTCAATTACAGTTAACATACAATACTATATTAGTTTCAGGTGTACTACCCAGTGATTAGATATTTATATAACTTAGAAAGTGATCAACCTGATAAATCCAGTACCCATCTTACACCATATAGTTATTACAATATTATTGACTATATTTTCTATGCTGCACTTTACAGCCCCATGACTATCATGTAAATATCAATTTGTAGTTCTTTTTTTATTTTTTATTTTGTTTTATTACTTTAAGTATTACAAAGAGGGTTAAATAAGTTTCCATTTTTTCCCCTTGACCTTCCCCCATCCTCCCCTACCCCCTAGTGTCTTGTGTCCATTGATTATGCTTATATGCATGCATGTAAGTCCTTCAGTTGATCGATTAACTCCCTCACAACCCTCCCGACCCTTCCAGCTATAGTTTGCCAGTCAATTCAATGCTGTTCTGCCTCTGTATCTGTTTATGTTCATCAATTTATAATGGTCTTTATCATCCAGAAATAAGTGAGATCTTGTGGTATTTTTCTTTCATTGACTGGCTTATTTCACTTAGCATAATGCTCTTCAGCTCCATTCATGCTGCTGCAAATGGTGAGAATTCCTTCTTTTTTACAGCAGCATAGTATTCCATTGTGCATCCCTATGTTCATAGCAGCATAATTTACCATAGCTAAGATGTGGAAACAGCCTAAGTGCCCATCAGCAGATGAATGAATTTGTAGTTCTTAATCCTGTCACCTTTTTCACCCATCCCCCCATATCCCCCTCTGGCAACCCTCAAAATGTGCTCTGTATCTATGTATCTTTTTATGTTCTGCTTGTTCATTTATTTTGTATTTTAAAATCCACATAAGAGTAAAATCATCTGGCATTTGTCTTTGTCTGACTTATTTCACTCAGTACAGTACCCTCTAGGTCCATACATGTTTTTGCAGATGGCGAGATTTCATTCTTTTCTATGTTTGAGTCATATTCCATAGTATATGTGTACTGCTTCTTTACCCATTCATCTATTGATGGACACTTAGATTGCTTTCATCTCTTGTAAATAATGCTGCAGTTAACATATGTAAGCATATGTCTTTTTGCTTTAGTCTTTTGTGTTTCTTCAGATAAATACCCAGGAGTGGAATTACTATGCTCTTCTTTATCCTTGTTATGGCCTTTGTTTTAAAATCTATTTTGTCTGGTGTAATTATTATTAACTCAGGTGTTTTGTTTCTTTCAATTTTCATGAAATATATTTTTCTATCTCTTTACTTACAGTCTGTGTGTATCTTTCCTTCTAAAGTGAGTCTTTTGTAGATAGCATATGTAATAATCTTGTTTTGTTATCCATTCAACCTCCATATGTCTTTTGATTGGAGCAATTATTCCATTTGCATTTAAAGTAATTGTTGATCATTTACATTTTACTATTCATATTTTTTACCTTTTTCTTCTTAAAGAACATCCTTTAACATTTCTTATAATACTAGTTTGGTGGTAATAAGCTCAGTTAGCTTTTTCTTGCCTGCGAAGCTCTTTCATGTCCTTTAATTATAAATGAATAAAGGCCTGGTGCACAAAAATTTGTGCACTCAGGGGGGGTCCCTTAGCCCAGCCTGTGCCCTCTCATAATCTGGGACCCCTCAGGAGATGTCCACCTGCTGGCTTAGACCTGCTCCCCAGGGGATGGTCCCTAAGATGGCCGTCATATATGCCTCTGGCAGCCCAAGAGCCTTCCAGGGATGTCCATTTGCCATTGGGGAGCAGGCCTAAACTGCAGTCAGACATTCTTAGCGCTGCTGAGGAGTCAGGAGAGGCTCCCACCACCACCGCTGTGCTGGCAACCATCAGCCTGGCTTGTGGGAGCACACTGACCACCAGGGGGCAGCTCCTGCATTAAGCGTCTGCCCCCTGGTGGTCAGTGTGTGTCATAGTGACCAGTCATTTTCAACTGTTCTGCTGTTAGGGTCAATTTACATATTACCCTTTTATTATATAGGATAGAGGCCTGGTGCACGAGTAGGGGCCAGCTGGTTTGCCCTGAAGGGTGTCCTGGATCAGGGTGGAGGTCCCACTGGGGTGCCTGGCCAGCCTGGGTGAGGGGCTGAGGGCCATTTTCAGGCTGCCCAACCCTCCCCCCTCTGTGACCCAATTGAAACTTTATAGCCTTGAGCAGGCCTAGGGCCAGCCAGGGAAGATGGGAAGCTTGGCTTCCTCCATCGCCAGGGGCAACCCAAGCCTCCTCCTAGCTCCAGCTCTGTGGCTGCCACCATTTTAGTTGGGTTAATTTGCATACTCACTCCTGATTGGCTGGTGGGTGTGGCTTGTGCGTGGAGTGGAGTGGCAGAGTGATGGTTAATTTCATGTTTCTCTTTTATTAGGGTAGATTTTACTATATTTGGAGTTGTTACATGCTGCCTCTGGGCCACAGCGCTGTTTCATACATTCGTAAGGGTGAATGCCCTTGGCTTTTAGGTGTATTTCAGAGGCAGTGACTTTGCCAACTCAAAATGCACAATTCCATTTATTTGTCTTTGGAAGGAGAGGCCTTGCCAAATTTATTGATTCCTATAATAGGGTCTGAGGATCATGAGGTTCTTCCATCTCTTTATGGCAACAAAAGGAACAGGGATCAAAAAGCTAGGCCATTCTCTTCAGTAGAAATGCTACATGTTACTACACAGAGAAACAGTGTTTCTCTTCCACCAGTACCACAAACAATTAGCATATGTCCTCTACAGAATCCTGAAAAAGTAGCTGTCTTCCATTCAAATATTGATAAAATATACAGATATTAGATGTCCTTCAAGATCCTCATTCTTCCTCATTAGGCATCCATCTGAAATGGTTTTAGTGTGTGTTAACATCATTTGGGAGTTTTTCTAAAGATACAAATTCCTAAGACATCTCCAGCAATTCAGATCTGTAACTCTGGGCAGGGCCCAGGACACCAATAGATTTCATAGGCTTCACAATACCCTCTGCTACACACAGACACCCTTCAGATTCTGATGTAAAGGGTTCCCTGTACTGCATTTGAGGGGTGCTCTAACAGGCTGTATATATTTTTGGTTTGCTAAGTCCATTTGTTATTGAGGTGAGCTTAGAGAATGCTTAGTCTCACAGAAATAACCTAATTATTTGAAATTGATGTAAAAAAGTCACAGGAATAGTATTTTGTTCTAGTGGCATGGAAAAGAAAGATAAAGGGTTTGGAGTTAGGCAAACCTTAATTTAAATCCAGACTTAATAAATTACTACCTGAGTGATCATGAGACAATCAATCTCTCTAAGTCTCTGTTTTTCATTTACAAAATGAAATAACAGTCCCTGAAAGCTTATCTTAAAGGTTAACTAATATATCTTGGTTAAATACAAAGCAGGTGCAAACAAAGTCACCCAATATGAATTTAGGTAAAACAGATTGTTAGTGGTGCTAAATGAAATCTTCTTTTCAGTGATACTGATGGATTCCTATAAGGAAAAAGAACAAAGGTCAACAATGATGCTCTGTTGGGTTGAAACCAGGTCTTTCTAAAGATTTCACCCTGACATTTTTCTTTATTCTGCATTCCAGGAAAGGGAATGAAGGCTGGACAAACTCCACACCAGGTCCACAGGAAGACTGACTCAGAGGAACCTAAGTCAGAGATGACTGACGGCCCCAGACCAGCTCCTGTGGAAGTTGTGGCATCCAAAGAGACAAAGAGCCTACTGTTTAAAGGCTGCAAGACTAGGCATGCTCTTATGCTCACTTAGCCAAGGTGACTCGCAAACCTTAGGGACAGTGTAGAAAGCAGTGTCAACCAGATATGACAAAACCCTGTGGTCCCAGTGGTTCCTCCCTGCATAGGAGGAACCGTATCAGTGTGAATCCCAAAGCACCCCTTCTTTTGGGACTGACACCAACAGGTATAAAGGGTTTGCTGATTAACTTTCCACAGACAGCCCCCCAGTCATGATCCAAGATGTTAGCCTTTACAGAGGTCACAGTAAGCTGCCAAATTACTCTGTTGGGGTTTATTTGGTGCTGGCTAGATTTCCTATCAGGAGTCTGAATGTGAAAAAATAAAAGCAGTAATTTTAACAAAGCATTAAAATAGTTGCCATGGCAAAACAAAAAAACACAACTTTATTCATGGACTTCCTTATTTATTTTACAGTTTTGTATTATTTTTATATCGAATCACAATATGGGAATAAATTGAGAAGTCATACTTTTTTTCAAGTCCTGCTGCCTCTATAGATCTTAATCTGTCCTGGATCTTGCCTGCTGGGGGAAGATTTAGATAGGTGGCTACTCCCTTGGGAGGATGATAAGGTACTGAGGTCAACCCTCTAGAATCCAAAGCTCTCTTTCTACCCAAGGCCTTATAAGTTTCTATGAAAATGAGAATGTTATCTTAGCTCATTAATAATTATTGTTGTTGATTACTACTAAAGATGCATGCTCAATATTATAAAGAGTTCACTTCTAAGAAGGAAAGGAATAAATAGGTCACAGATATTATAACAGGAATACACTTTCATTTTGAATTGTGAGAGAGACGATGATCTAAGTAGAAAGTATGATTTTTAAGAGATGTACCTTCTGATTTGCAGAAAGATATGTGTTTGGTCATTCAGATGACCAAACATATTTCTCATATATATTTGGTCTTAATCCAAGTTTCTGGCTCACAGTTTCCAAAACCCTTGGAATTTCTTAAGGCTTAAGAGTGATATAGGTGCCTTTTGTTATGTTCATGAGGAGGCACCTAAGGATGTTGGCTGGTTGCCAGTAGATTCAACCTTGAGATTAGAAAGTTGGAACTTTTCTTCTCACTTCCTCACCTTATAGGAAAGGAGAGGGGCTGGATATAGAGTTGATAAGCAATGGTAAATGATTTAATCAACCATCCCTTTGTAAAAAGCTCCCACAAAAACCTTAGAGAACAGGGTTGGTGAACACGTGGATATTTGGGTAGAGTGGAACAACTGGAGAGAGATATGGAGGCTCCATGATCTTTTCTCAAATTTTGCTCCATGCCTCTCTTCCATCTACACCTATAAAAGAGAAACATGCAAATTGGTGTCACTTCGCTATGACCACCAGCCAATCGAATATGTATGCAAATTAACCCAACAAAGATGGTGGCTAATTTGCATATGCAGGTGCAGAGTGGCAGAGCGAATCGGAGGTGGAGCCAAGACTGAAGGCTGAAGAGGCTTGGCTTCTCTGCTGTGGCTGGAGTGAAGGCATGGGTCCCAGGTGCTGGAGGAAAACCGGTGCTGGCAGCCAGGGGAAGGGAAGGCCTATTGCACGAATCTCTTCATGCACTGGGCCTCTAGTGTATTATAATAAGCCAGTGACCTAGTAAGCAAAATATTTATCTGAGTTCTGTAAGCCACTCTAGCAAATTAATCAAACCCAAGGAGGGTGTCATGGGAATCTCCAATTTATAGTCAGTGGTTCATAGTCAGGTAACAACCCAAACTTCAACTGGCATCTGAAGTAGGAGTGGGACAGTTTTGTGTGACTGAGCCCCTTACCTGTGCAATCTGATGCTATCTCCAGTAGATAGTGTCAGAATTGACTTGAATTATAGGACATCCAGCTGGGATCCAAGAATTGTGCCTCAGTATAAATTATGCCCGACTGTTAGTGGTATGGGAAACCCACCCTCTGAACATTGGAATTGAGTCCAGAAACCTCATAAGAAGAGGAACAATCTTCAAGTGGAAGTAGAGCACAGAGTGGAATAGTATGGAGAGCATGAGAGAAAGCATGTGAAGTAGTGGAAGGATTAAAAAGAGGAATAATGGGTTATGGCAATTCTGCCAGGACCCATAGTGTTCATAAAGCTGTACAGGGACAGAATGCTTTGTAGTTCAAAGGGACAGAGCTTAGATTTCTCTTAGCCTGAACTCTACATCTTACTTTCTGACCCAGACTTCTCTGTCTAAATATAAGTGGAGTCTTCTGGGTCCTTTACTGAACATGAGTAATTATACAGTGATCAGTTTGCATTCATTCAACTTGGCTTATTATTTAACTGTGATTGCCACTTCAACTTGATTTTGCTTGTGTTGTTTCATTCTGTAAATCTTGTGTCCCTGAGTCAGAATCTCTTTGAAAGGATTGAACCCTACTTTCTTCAGCATTTCCCCCACTGCAGATGATTTGGTGAATACAGAAAATGCTGATCACTCACCTCATCCTTTACCTTCAACAAATCAGGCCTCAGTGTTTATGGTTGACTCACTGCTCCTGTATCAGCCAGGGGAGGTATTAAGGCTCAGGTCCTTTTCTGGGCTATGCAAACAAAGATGGAGTAAGGATAGTGTGTGATATAAAGTGCTGTATCTGCAACACATTCTTTGAAGATATAAGTTCTTGGAAAACACCAACAATTCCCATGAAGCTGCTGTTATTGCAATATGGAAGTCAAATGAAATCAGTGCCTCTCACAAATGTCCTATTGATTTTCACTTTTCTGCTTTGGTATGATTCTGGCTAGACCCTATAGTAGTATCATGATACTTCATCTGACAGGGGTCCATAGAATTTAAATTCATTTATTCACATTTTTATTGAATAATTACCATGTGCCAGGCACTTTCCTACAGACTGGAAAGTGACTTTAGAGCACAAGGAATATAAGATTGCTACTAATAATCTAACAGAAAGCTACCCTCTTTCTCTTCTACCCAATCCATATAAAGGAGTAAAAATAAGAAGTGCCATACACTCATTGCCCACTATTGGTAGATTTTTGCATTTATTTTCTCATTTAATCCGTACAACAAAAGTTCATAAAAATGAAGCATGGAGCCCTAGCCGGTTTGGTTCAGTGGATAGAGCTACGGCCTATGGACTGAAGTGTCCCACGTTCAATTCCAGACAAGGGCACATGCCCAGGTTGTGGGTTCAATGCTCAGTAGGGAGTGTGCAGGAGGCAGCCAATCAATGATTCTCTCTCATCATTGATGTTTCTATCTCTCCCTCTCCCTCCCTTTCTGATATCAACAAAGAAATACATTTTTTTTAATGAAGCATGGAAAATTAAATAATTTTTCCAAGATCTCATGACTACCAAATGGCAGAGCCAAGGTTTGAACTGGGGTCTTTTCCCTTTAATCCTAATTATATTGGTTTTTCAGCAAATTCACCAATACCCTAGGATTCCTTCTCAGCAGTTTATCAATTCTTATCCCTGCCAATGTTATCTATCTGATCATTTCTCAATTCCAATAGAGTCAAGCAGGGTTTATCGTAGATCTTATATAAATAACTTCATAATTCTTTACAGGCATGTCTCAGAACTACAACACATGGCCTAAAAGCTAATGTCAAAACATACATGGTTCCAGATATGTGGAAAACTCCTCCAATTTGACAGATAATGATTATTCATTTAGAAATTACATATTATTGACAGTGCCATTTTTTTGAAGCTCAAATGCCAAATTGCAGGCTGCTCCATAGAGCTAAGCTTCACCACAGTCTAAGCGTGGCCTGGGTCTAACCCATTCAGGTTGTGCCAGCAAAACCCAAACCTCCACTGGTACTCCTTCTTATTAATGATTAACTTTGTCCCCACATCATGACAGCTAAGCAGGACCCAGGGCAGAGTTGCCCTAATCCACAAAATAGAAAGCATAAATATACGCTGCCCTTTTCTCCTCTTTCTGCTTTCTCTCTTTCACACCATGTATCTAGTAATCACCAACTCCATTAATTCCATAACTTAACATGCTGTCAAATATATCCTTATTTTTCATCCCCATCCACATTGATTCAAACCCTCATTGTGCATTGTAAGATTACTGCAGTTGCTTTTTAACTGGTGTCTCTACATCCATTTCTGCAACCACCATTGCATCTATTCTATGCATTGATGCTGCCAGATTTATCTTTTTAAAAATCCAAATCTATAACTCTATATTCAAAATCCCTTACTGACTCCCCATTGACTACAAAAGATAAATTCTCAAAAGCTACTCTTAAAGGGCTAATGACCTGGCTTCTTTATACTTTGCTATGTCTTTTTTAAAAAATATATTTTATTGATTTTTTACAGAGAGGAAGGGAGAGGGATAGAGAGTTAGAAACACTGATGAGAGAGAAACATTGATCAGCTGCATCTTGAACACTCCTGCTGGGAATGTGCCCATAATCAAGGTGCATGCCCTTGACCAGAATCGAACCCGGGACCCTTCAGTCTGCAGGCTGATGCTTTATCCTCTGAGCCAAACCAGTAAGGGCTTTGCATACTTCTTTTAAATCTCTCCCAATATGAACATCGTAACATTCCTAAAATATGAACAACACTTTTACTTCTCTGCTTTTGGACATGTTTTTCTGTCTGCCTAAAACACTTCCTTTTTTCCCTCTTGGTAAACTACTCACCCTTTAAAACCCAACTAAAGTATTAACTTCTCTGGAAAACATTTTCTAGCTTCCCTTTACACACTTAGTTATTACTTATTTTGTGTTCCCAAAGTACCTTTTACATATAATTATTTATACACTTAAACATAATTGAAGTTTATCTGTTAATTCTACTATAAGCTCCTTAAGGTTAGGGCAGATTTTACCCTCTGTTGTTGGGTAGCCAATGTTTGACACATTCATTATTCAGCAAGTATCTTTTTTTTTTTTTTTTGCTTTCTCTCTACCAAAATCTCTATTTGCTCACTTACAGATTTAGGGGCTTAACCAGTTTAACAAATCCTTCTAGCCAAATAATTTTTAATCAACTAACTTGTATGATGTATGGCTCCTTCAATTCTTTGCTCAAACACCATTTTTCTAGTGAGTCCTTTTCTGACACCCCCCTGCCCCTCCCCTCCTCCCCCCCCCCATTTAAAAATTCCACCACTCTTCTGGCACACTCTTTTTTTTTCCTGCTTTATTGTCTTTACAGCACTTTTCTCTACAACATACTCCTTAATTAACTTAAATGTTTTATTTTTTGTCTCTTTTCACTAGAACTAAATCTCCATGAGGGCAGAACATTTTACCTGTATTACTCACTGCTATATTTGTGGCTCCCTAGATGATGGCTGACTAGCATATACTGGACTCTGAAATGAGTATCTGTATACTGAATGAACTCTCAAATGTCAGAGGCATAAAAAAGGGATCATCTCATCAACCAATTTTTTTTTAATCTAGCAATGACACCTAATCAGTGGTCAATCCAGTAGCTATGGAATGTGGCCAAAGAATGGGTCTTGCAGGCAACTGAAAAACAGCCATGTTACTGTAGTAAAGGAGTGGAGTTAGAAGTCGACAGATAGGACTAACTCAGTAGAGCCTGCAAATAATCCTGCCACGTCATAGCCACATTCTCAACACACTTTGTGCCCCACAAGATACACTGTGACTGGTGGAGGGGGTCCAACCCACAGGGCAAAGCTTGTGAAGTGTGTCTTCTAGCCCCTCCTTTCGTTGTTCTTCTGATGATGGCTGCCCTTTGGAACTTAGGGACTTACACTTCCTCCAATCCTTTCTATCACAGGATCTCTAGAAGACTCCATACTGAAGCACAAAATACTGGTGGCACCTGTGACCTGTTATCTCTCTTGACAGGGACCTACAACTTAAACCACTGGAACCAAGCTCTTATGTTAGTTAAGAGCTTAGTTGGAACTTTACACAGTGGTAAATAGAAGGGGAAGATGGTGTCTTTCTGATGTCACTGAATTCCTGCCATTCAACTTTAAATAACCACTTATGTGTAAACAAGTGTAATAATAAAATATTTTGGAAGCACCTCCTCCCGTGTTTATCAGTAGGTCAATCACTTTTTCACACTGTATTCTCCATTTTAAGACTTAGGTATGAGGTTGGAGTAAGGGTATAGGACATGGCATTTAGAAAGTAAAAAGTACAAAATCTACCTCTTCCTGACTGGTTTTTACCAGAAAGGGTCTTTAAAGAACCACATAGAAAGTCTATTTTTTTCCAGTCCTGGGTACTTTTGGGGGGAAGAACAGAATCAAATAGTGATGAAGGGTGGTAAATTTCAAAGTTCTTGCCTACCCAAAACCCTTGATTCAAGGACAAACAACAATCAAGGGGGTCCTTTGATAAGCATTCTGATAGGATCAAAGAGCCTGAGGACTTGGAGGCTAGTAGATGCTTTGGGAAATCTTCCTAGCAACAGGAGGGGGAGCCTTTACAGAAAAGGCTCCCTCTTACAGGAAGGCAGTGGCACTGGGACAGTGGGCACTAGACAACTAGAAGGCTTCCTATTTCCCATTGCCTGAAGAGAATGTACTAAGGGACTCTGAGATTCCCATTTGTCCAAGTTGAGGGTGAGGAGGGCAGAAAAGCGTAAAACACAGTAAAATAGCAAAATCCTGCACTTGAAACAAAAAAGCCACTGCAGATTCAGAATTTGGGACTACATTTTAAAATGCCCAATACTGTAGGCTACAGCAGTGGGTACTATCTGGAACTTGCTTCTGAGGAACCTTCCTCTTCTTCCCCTTATAGATAACATGTTATAACCAGACACCACCTTGGAAAGGAGCAGAGGAAAGAGAAAACAGAAAGAGAAGATGAATCATAGGAAAATAGAGAAGCCACGTTTGCTTTGAATATCTGTATGCGAAAGTGAGTATTGCTGCCATCTTTGTGCATTTGAGGGTGTTCCCAGAACTTTTTAAAACCTGGGTGTAGCAAATTTTGGCCCCATTGAGTGAATATAAACCTCTAGGCTAAAATTAAAAATCTGAGTGGGCCATGACCAAGAGGTGATTTGAAGATGCAAATAAAGGACAGGGAGCATAAAGTAGAAAAGTTAACACTAGAGCCCCTTTTTTTGTTGGTCTGTCAAGGTTGAAAAGTAGAGCCAACTTCTCAGAGGTTTAAAACTATCAGCATCAATTCAAGATTGGGACATATTTGGAGATGGTATTTGTGCAAGAAGAAATTGGACTTAAACAAGTAATCAGAAAAGAAAACCCAGCTAGTATTTTGTCAATTTAGTCCACCCAGGGAGATCCAAGAGTCAGCCAGTAGCTTCATTGTCAGTCTTAGAGCAATCTAAGTGAATACCCATTTCTCTCTTAAGTCAAACAGGTGAGGTTAGAGAATAATTACTTTCTGGGAGTAAAAAGGACCAGTTAGAGATTGGGTTGAGCACTAATCCTACTTCCTGCTGCCTTTAGACAGAGATAGTTGCTCATCTCCACTCCAGTACTGAACATTGACTAGGTGTTTATCCCAGCTCAGGGAAACATTTTCAACATACAATCTACAGTTCCTAGAGGGATGGGGATAGGGTGAAGCAATAGATCAGTATTGGGAAAAGACTATACCCTCTTGTACACCAAATAGTGATATAAAGTAAAAGATTCTATTAGGACCCAGATTTGCTAGCTACACTTGGAGGTATTGGGTATAAATTAAGAGAAAAAACAAATGTAGAAAAAGGGAGGATAGGACCTTAATCACGGGTACCTGGTCTGCAGGAATACAAAATTTAACATGGTAGCATTACATGTTTGAAATATCTCCCAGTTTAGAATCCTTATCAATAAATTTATCTCTCTGTCTCCTTATGTCCTGCATAACTGCCATTTGTTGTACAGGCTGAAGTTAGAAACAAGGGGACAGAATCCACTGCAGAAGTAGGATAGTAACTATATAGTAGAAGGAGTCTCAGGCAGGGGGAAAAAAAAGGAGAGGGCAGTGAGAGAAAAATCTGATTGTTGCAGTCTGGAACAATTTTTATTTAAAAAATGAGTCAGAAAAGAAAAACAGGTAGGCAGCTTTTAAGGATTTCATGCTTCACTTCTGCACACACATTCAGAAGTCAAGACGAAGGGGATGGTACATCACAAACATCTAAATAGCTTTGGATACGCCCAAGGATTAGGCTAAGTGGCAACCCTCTCCCCCTGGAATGTATTAGAATGGGGCTACAAAACCGCAGAAGAAATCCTTCATGGAACTAGCTGACATAGAGCAAGGCTAGCAGAACTGAAGTGGCAGTGGGAACTAGGTAGAGGAATGATTCTGAGCTAGAACCCATGCCTTGCAAAAGTAGGTCCGTGGTGTTCAGGGCACACAGAAGTTCCTATATCTATAAGAAGGGGACAAAATGGAAAGCAATGCTGGATCTAGAGATTGCAGGGGGAGATGTATAGATTCCTATGAATGATGTTTTTTGTTTTTTTGTTTTTTTTTCCTTCTGGACAGTTTATTCCTTAGTTCCTCCAGCAATCAGCGTAGTATTGGACAAGTAGTAATTTCTTTTCTTTTTAAAAAAATTTTTTTTTACTTTTATTGTTGAAAGTATTACATATGTCCCCCTTTGTATGCATATAAGCATAACCAATGGACACAGACAATGGGAGGGTCAAGGCCTGGGCTGGGAGAGGTCAATGAGGGGGAGGAGGGAATAAAAGATGATGACTTTTAGACCAGGACAGAGGTCTGGGATCCAAGACTGCAGGGGTGAATGTCAGCACCAAAGCTGGATAGACCAGGTATAGAGCAGTTCTAATCAGCTGCTTTTCAGCAGTGTTCAGCTAAAATCCATAGAAATATATATGAATCTGAGACCCCCCCCCCTCTTCCCCTAACTGCTACAAAATCATGTCAACTATATCCTTTCCCTATACAGCAGGTTATATTAGTGAAGTGCAGGCAGGGAAAGAGTAAATCTGGGGGGCTAAGGATGTAACCTAAAGAGCCCGAGCATCTGCCTAAGAGAACTGCTAAATTCTACTGCACTCGGTGTATTGGGTTCTACCAAAAGTTAGACACTGCCTGTTTCTCAGATGCTACTGGTTTGTGAAGAAGGTCAGATGAATGATAGAATTAAACACACACACACACACACACACACACACACACAAACTCCTTTGAGCATCTGAGGGTAATATAGTGAGTATTTTTGTAATCCTGCTATATTATACATTAGGTTAATAAGGAAAATGTCCAAAAAGCCATTTAACAAGAAAACTTTTTATTGATAGAAAAGCAAAACAAATTTTCCATGAATTCTAATATCTGTTTTATTATTGTTTCTTAGATATATTTGAGTTCAAAAATCAGTTTTTTTATTGTTCTTGTTATCATCTCTCTATAAAAACAACCCAATTAAGTCACAAGTCTCTGCCTCACATAGAACCACTTCATAAGACATCATCCCCGATTAAAGTTAATTAAATTCTTATTCTTAGCTAAGCATTCCTACGTGGCACCAATTGTATTATTAGGTTGGTGACATTAATAAGTATTGATATTAAGCCATCAAAGTTATTTCTCAAATGTTATCAAATAAACAGAAATAATCAGAATCAGGATAAATTATTATTCAATCAATGATTAAATACCCCTCTATAAATAAATCAATTAATGTGAACCAAATATCTATAAGCCACAATTATTAGTTTCAACAGAGGCTGGCCCAGATAAGTGGCTTTTCAGATTCAGATTCAAAGTGGACCTGAGGAGTCTGACCAGATTAGATGAAGGTTTCTGGTTTTAATTTAACCTACAAGTTCCACACCATATCAGCTAGCAATTGTTCAACTATCACCTACAGAAAAGAGTTTAAAGCATATGTCTGCACAATGAAAAAAACAAACAAACAGAATTTTAAACATTATCTAATTAATTCAATTGATATAAATAGAAATGGTGGAAAAGTCAGATGCCAAAGTTTTTAAAGCTAATTTATCCATATTTTCCAAAAACTACTTATCAAACTAAACATATGATGGTCATATTTTTACTTTACCTTTAGCTATGCAGATATGTTTTATTTCCACACAACATATAGATTAAAAATAGAAAATCGAGCAACAATCCAGGTTTGTGGTCTAGGTGGTACTAAACCTCTTCTAGATGTTTTTTGCTTTCCACCTAGATATTAAGACCACGTAGATATGATCACGAGTTCATTATCATTGCTAATTCGAGTCACTACCTATGAAAGGAAGCTTACCTAATTACCAATTTCCCGAGTCAACCAGAACTCTCCCTTTTCATTAAATAAAGGGAAAGGCATTCAGATTTGACCCCAGAGAAATAAATACATGCATATACCTGACTTCTCAGTATCCTCTCTGGATAAGAGGATGGAACAACTATTTGGTTTCCATCTCATTCTTGCAATGGCAGAAAAGAGAATACAAAAAGTCGATTGTAAATTTGTACAAAATGTATGTATATATAAATACATATCTATGGGTGTGTATAAATTCTAAAGAAGATTATATCCATCTACATCTTTAAGATTCAGAGTCCCATACAATTGACATAATGGTATTCTCTCTCCAATTATTTTCATTTTTAAAAACAATAAGAATCAAGCATGCCACCTTATTAATACTGAATAGCAAGTGCAGAAGTTGAGCTATAGCTATAGGGATTTGAAGCAATTAGTTTGACGGGACATCAGTGAATAAAATCTTCAAGATAAATTTAGCTATTTCCAGATTGTCTTTTGTTTCATATTAATGAAATCCAAAATGCTTTGTTGATAGCATCCCAAACTCCTTAGACTGTCAATTGAGCTCTTATAAGAAGCAATACTTTGAACAGGATCTGTGCAAATTGCTTGGATATATTCCTATTTCAATAATTTGGTGGGACTGGCATTATTAGAATTTCAGGTAATTCTCTCTCTCATAAAGAGTCTCAAGTGATATCGCTGGAAGCTTAAGGTTCCAAGAATATTAAATTCAGCATGAAATTTGACTCACAAATCACATCATCCTCACACACAGCAGTATTAAAAATATTAAACCAGAGTCAATTAATGGAAAAAGGCACACATATTTAAAGGTGCCCAATAAGAGCATGTCATGGATGTATGTTTAATGATATCAAGATATTTTTAAAAACAATATTCATAATGCTATCATTTCTTCTCTTCCCTCTATTCCTTTGGAGGTAAATTACACAGGACAATTTCATAATTACCCTTGGAGTCTACAGGCTGCTCCTTGTCAGGGGATTATTATTGCATGCCTTGAATGCACTATGATTCATAAGGCAAGAATGTATAAGTGGCTTCAGCACCAAGGAAATGGAATCATCATCCAGCATTGCTCACAACAGAACATCTTATTGCTTTTAATAAAATGGGAAATTATTCACTACAGAGAGTGCACCAAATAAGGGGTAGAAAGTAATACTCATGCACTTAGTGGAATTCAATGGAAATGAGAAAGCTCCCTTCTGAGTCCTTGATTCTATTCAAATTTCAAATCCCAAAGTCATTCTGTAATAAGGTATTAAAGAGCTATAGCCAGATGAGGGTGAAATACAAATATTAATGGACTTTCTTCTTCACAGTGCCTTAGTCCTTCTGTTGTACAACATATAACTCTGATGTACTAAAGGGTTTCCTAGTGGCCTGAGGGAGTTAATGCACTCTTTTACCTATTACTAGGAAGTGACTAAGGCACTGGAAAGAATCTGGTTCATCGTTTAATATATTGTACCAAAATATTATATACCTGGTCTCCCTAATATGACCACATGGCATGCTTAAATGATGATCCTCTGTGCTTCAGGAAAGGACTTGAGTGAATATCTAATGGGTGATTAAAATTAAGCTTCTTTAATGATTTTTTTTATAAAAGATGCAGACTGAGTTTGGGCGATTTAACCTCAGAGGTAATATTTCTCTCTGAAAAAAAGCACATATGCTTGGAACAAGGACAAATAATCTAGAACTACTAATTTACTTGGGAGAGGGATGCAGTTAGGGGCACTGTTGCTTTACACCCTGCAGGTTAGTAAGGACTCTTTTGGTTGAGCTTTTTGTATAACATTTTCACTCATACATTTTCCAAATGTTTGAATAGCTGTCAAGAATTGGTTTCCAAGAAGGGGTGTCACTGCATATAATTAAGATTGTAATATGCTCTTCTCTCACCATCATCAGTCCAGGGGAAACAAAGTGGTAAGTAACCATGGATGGATTCCATTACTAGCATAGATTGCCTCCTCTGGCATCAGGAGAGAGAACAAAACACAACAACAACAATTAATCTTTTTCTCTCACTTTCCATGTTTTTCAACCTTTCCTCCTGTGTTCATTGAAGTTAGCTAAGCCAGACTCATAAAGAGAAAGAGAACACTTCCTTAGCCACATTTCAAATGCAAGCACAGATTTCTAAGTAAGCAAGCTGCAAATATTTTTATCCTATAAGTAGTTACTGGGTTCATCTTCTCTTGAAATGTGCATGTCCTGTCATCCAAATTGCCCAACATCCCCACCAGTCTCACCTCCAAACACATACAGTACAAGCAAGCATACACACTACTGCCTCCAGGTGGTAACTGCATGCAAGGAGGGTTACAGGCACTGTTTAAATATTAGCCATGTTTTAATAGATGGCATTCCTGCACATCCATTATTTGTTTTCTATTGTGGTAGTTTCTGTTATTTGCAAAAGAAAAACATATGTGTTATATTTATATAACAGTCTACTACAGAGTAAGATACAAAAGAACACTTCTGGAAACAGCAGAAATCAGACCTGCACCGCTTAACTTCTCATCCAGTGATAACCAATATACCAACAGCTGGAAATTAAGAACAAGAATATACAGTTTGGAGGATATAGAACAGAACTACAGTTTGCTTCTATATTTGGTACCAATGTAATAAACGTATAACAAAGGTGTACTTGTCCTAAAAATTAAACATAAACATTCTGGTTGGTTAGATACTGCACTTTCAGTACTGAACATCACCTAATAGTTTTGTTTCGTTTTGTTTTACAAAAAAGGTAACTTATACAATATTAAATATTAAGAAAACCTACAGCACACACAAACCCGGTTGTAGAAAAAGAAGAAAGAAACCAACAAAAAAATAGAATAGTCACTTTCCAAAAAGCCCCTCCTTCGCCTGCACAACCAAAAAAGTAACCAGTTCTGTGAGGCTATTTCAGCACCAGCCCTGGCTGGACAGCTCCCGGGTCCTTTGTGACGTCTGAAAATGCCACAAGTCAAATGTGTACAGGTGGGGGTGAGGCAAAGAGCTAAAGCAGTAGATTTTTAAAAACTAATTTGAAGATTTTTAATGTAATTATGCTCGGCCAGCGAGGGGCAAATTAAAAAGTAAATTAAAATCCCTGGTCCTGTAAAAAGGGAATGGTTAACTAAGTAAGGTGTGAGAAGAGGAATGACTGGAGAGCAGTACCTGTCATAAACGTTTTTTCTGAGACTGTCTCTGCGGCCTCTGGTAGTCCTGGCGCTCAATGTAGACGTTTTCTTCATCATATGCTATTGCCTGAGTCTGGCTGAGGGAGGGAATGAGGAAGGGAGGGAAGCTGACGGGAAAGTGAATGCTTGGGGGGCGGGAGAGAAGGGAACCTTAACCTGACAGCTATGTACAACACACTGGCCCCTCCACTCTCTGCTCCAGGCTAATACCTGTTATATATTTGGTCGCTTGTGCGGTTTCTCCTCCTTATTGTGGGGGGCGCAGGGTGTAGAGGGAAGACGCATCCTTCATTGACAATGAGAAATTACGTGATTTGTCATGCGCTTGGGTTGTGTTATTAGTATTATAATAATTACTATAAATATTATTAATAAAGTATTATTATCAGCGTTATTTCTTCTTCCGAGACTTTCCTTACCCAATATTTACAATACCGCACAGTGCCTCGGCGGAGGAGAAACAGTAAGGGGAGGGCAAATAAGGAAAGGAGGAAAAGGAAAGAGGTCAGAGAAAAGTGAGAGGGTGGACTGAGGGGAACAGCAAGGACTGCAATGATGCTGGAGACAAGGAAGCGGGAGGAGAGGGGCTAGACAATCAGGACAGTACCACCGTTTGCAAAAGGGCCTCGCCAGCTGTGTCCAAACAGGAGGAGGTGGCATGCGCTCCTTGCGGACTGGGAAGGGGCGGCGGAGGCGGAGGAGCATAGGGACCCTGGCATGGGAGGCCTGGGGTCGAGGAGGAGGAAGAGGAGGAGGAAGAGGAAGAGGAGGAGGAGGCCTTGGAGGGGTCGCAGAAGGCGGAGTCCCGGGGCTGCCTCCCCAGCCGGGTTTCTTTTCCGTGGGTTGGGGCCTGGCCACTGGCCGGGGCCTCTCTGCTCCCGCGGTTGCCGCTGCAGTGATCCCGCTCGTATTCCTCCTGAGCCCTCTGCATCTTCCGCTTCTTCATCCTTCGCTTGTGGATGTGGAAGGTGGAGAGGGACAGCACGATGAGGCAGAAGATGAGGGTGACCAGGACAATCAGCACCAGCGTGGAGGAGAAAGACTGGAAGAGCTGCTGTCCCACCTGCGTAATGCAGGTGCCGCCGCCTGTGCCCTGGCCGCGAGCACTCGCGTTGCTGCCGCCACTGGCGTTGGGGGACGCGAAGGTCCGGTTGAGGAGACAAGGCGGCAGCGCCAGCCTCAGCTCCTTGGGCGCCCTGGCACTCATCGGCGCTGGGCTGGGAGGGGCCGGGCCTACCAGACTTCCTCTCTGGGGCACACCGTTCCCACCGGCCAGGGGAGGACGGAGCCCACACCAACCAAAACTGCTCCCCGGTGTGGGAGTGGATGCGCAGGAGCAAAGGGCTGAGGGACGTCAGGAGAGCGAGGGCGCCTGGAACGCGTGTCCGAGCGCCCTTTTTCCTTTGCCAAGGCACCGGGCTGCAAAGAGAACAGGCTGGGTTAGGATCCCGGAGTCCCCAGGGGAGTGTGGGGAAAGGAAGCACCCGCGCCACTGCAGAGCCCTCTGCGCACACTGCCTCGCGGACCTGCCCGTCTGCGCCGCAGCAGGACCCCCGCCCTCCCGCCCCAGGCCGTGCTCCAGAGCCGCCCGCGGTCAGGGGAGGGGTCTGCGCGCCCCGCACCCCGGACATGAGGATTACTCAGCAGATGAGGCGGACTCTCCTTGCCCTTCACAACTTTCTAATCACAACAGGCACGCAGCCGCCTCGGAACGCGGTCAGGGTGTCCAGACCCACGCCTCTCCTCTTGCCTGCGCCCGCTCCGTGCTGGCCTTCGCCAGAATCCCGCCCTTCCCAGCACCCACCCCGGCCGCCGAGCGCGCTCCGGGGATGCAGCGCTCCCTTCCTGTCCCTCCACCTCCGACTCTCCCTTAACAGGGGGCGTCAGACCCCTTGGGTCCCGTGCCCCAGGGGGACCGCGGGCATCTCGTCCCACTCCGCCTCGTCCAGGGCCGAGGCTGACGCGCAGGATCGCACTCCATTCTTTCCCAGCCTTCTCCCTTGGTACCTCCTCCCACCCAAAAAAAAAAAAAAAAAAAAAAAGCAGCTGTAGCGCCTCTCAGCTAAAGCACATTCCCGCAAACGCCCCCTCCTCCCCATCTCCAGGCCACCCCCTCCCACTTGACAGTATCCTGCTTCTTTTTAGAAACGGAAAGGGGGGGGGGCCTTCCCGCCTGCAAAGTTTAGGGGACCGACCTTCGCTCTGGCCTTCCCAGACCCAGCGTCCGGAGAATCTTCCCCGGGGCCAGCGCCAGGTGGACCCGCAGCGAGCAGCAGAGCCCTGGCCGCTCTCAAGAGGCAGCTGCAAACTGTTGCACTGCGGAGCAGCGAGGCGGCGCGCTGGCCGGGCCGGGCCAGGGGCCGGAGCTGCGGCCAGGGGTGCGGCGCAGGCCGCTGGGTCTGCCCTGCCCACTCTCGCCTGGCCGCCCTGTCGCCGCGCGCCCCGAGCCTGTAGCCGCCCCGGCTCCCTTACCTGGGGCTGCGAGCTGGCTGTAGGGAGGGAGCCCCGCCGCGCGGCTGCAGTGGCAGCTGCAGAAGGCACGGAGTGAAGGGCCAGGGACAGAGGCGCGCTGCCGCCGAGACTGCTGCCGCTTCGGGGAGCTGAGCTCTCAGCCTATTGCCAGAGAGGCCGGTGACGTCAGGCAGCCACCTCCAGGACTCCAAGCCACCCTTCAGGCCCCCACCCAATCCTCATACCCCAACAGCTCCTCCTGGCAGAGCAAGCGTCTGCCACACAGGTTCCCAGTTCCACTCCTTCCTCCTGCTCAGGGGCTATTAGGCGCACCCCTACCCACCCTGTGAGCAACTACCTTCCGCAGTCCTGTGCCTAGGAAGGGTTGAAGCTTCAGTTCTCTGGCTGCCTGATTCCTCACCCTCAACCCTTCCCCACTTGGTCCCACGAACACATTTTTACACTCTAGACATCGTCTCTTCTCAGGGCCACATCACATTTCTCCCCCTCAGCTGTTGAGGACAACCCCTCTCCTCAGTCTTGCTTCTACTAGCCTGGTTCTGAACAGAAACTGTGCATTTGGGAGAGATGAGAGGGCCAGAACCTGAAAAACAAACTCGAGCATGTATTTCACATCAGATAATCCAAATGAACCATTTTCCTTTCCACGGAGTCTCCAACTTATCTTTCACTGCTCTTCACCCATGTACCTCCTCTCTTCCTTCACACACTCATCTCCAGGTCCAAGACTCGCTCAATATATGA
>PVJC01030399.1:0-21184 GCA_004026665.1 Murina feae | reverse complement strand
GGCCTCTAATAAGGAAATAATACTTGAGACAGAAAAATGAGGAAGCAATAAATGGTTGGTGAAAAATTTTAGAAATCACATGGCCTTAGAGGATTACTGACTTTGGAAAATTGTAGGGAAGGGGGGCAACCCCAACTCCTGCTATAGCAACACAGACTCTCTCCTACTGACTGTCCAAAGAGAAACCATCTAAGTGTGTAGTTAATCAGAAAGAACTCCATGGTTACCTACAAAGTTAAGGCTTGCCCCAACAGCACATTCCTTATATTCCTACTATTGATATCTGTCATTCACACATTACATGTATAATGTATATAAAGTCATTTGACCCCAACAATGTCCCTGAGAGGTAGAATATAAAACAGAGGCTCACAGAGTTGGCAGAGTTAGTGGGCTGTAGAGGACTTTAAAACCAGTCTTCCGACCCCAAGTCTACATAAGTAATACACAGGGTAATTGACAGCTAGTGTGTGTTTGGCATATAGTCAATAAACAATAAAAGTTGGTTAAATGAGTGAATAAATGAATGAATGAAAAATAAGAAACTGAATTTCTTGAAATTCCTCAGGAAACACCATTTCCAAATGTAAGTATGAGATCACATATTCTCAGGGAAATGCCCTCAGGAAAGTGCACATGCCTGATTAATATTGTTCAGAAACAGCAGGAAGCACTTCCTTTAGTCTAGATTTCTTCATAACATCATTATACAGAAGTAGTTTGGGAACTCCAATCTCTATTTCTCCGGGCTTTTTGCAACAGTGTACAGACAGCCCTGCAGCCTGTGTTTAACATGAGGCAAAGCAGCCTTCCCTTGGGAAGTGTATTGTGCGCAGATGACTTTGATCAGGTCCAGAGACCGAGCCAGCCAGGCAGAGGTGGAGCAGGTCAAGTCAGCCTCATCCACAGCCCATGCTTCCCTCACTTACTTGGAAATGGACATTTCCACAAAAGAAGATGCTAGAAAGAGAGCCAAAGAAATTCAACAGAGGTAACTGGGTAGGAGGGATAAATCAGTTAAGAGAGAAAGTCATCGGCCTATAAGCTACTTTTGTCCTTCAAATTCAAATCCACTCTCCCTTTTTCTGGAAGAAAAAAAAAAACACTTAGAGGATCTCAGTCAAAGGATGTTCAAGCTGGAAGAAATGTAAAGAAAATAAGAATAGCCCTAGCTGGTTTGGCTCAGTGGATAGACAGCCAGCTTATGGACTGAAGGGTCCTGGTTAGATTCCAGTCAAGAGCACATGCCCAGGTGGCTAGTTCGATCCCCAGTGGTGGTGGGGGTGGGGGGGGGAGGGCTCATGCAGAAGGCAGCTGATTAGTGATTCTCTCTCATCATTGATGTTTTTATCTCTCTCTTTCCCTTCTTCTCTGAAATCGATAAAAATATTTTTTAAAAAGAAAATATGAATAATAATTAGCACTTACTTATCCCAGGCATGCTCTAAACACTTTAGCTGTATTAACTCATTCAATCCCCAGCGGTTACTCCTCATCCCCTTCTCAGTAACCCTACCTTGTCCAATCCCAGGTACCACTGTTCACATTATCTTCCAGAGCACCAAGAAAATGACAGGCTCGGAGTTGTGCAATGCTGGAGCCTTGCTCATTCTACAGTGGAAGAAACATCACATATCCAGCTACTCGACAACACAGCAAGTTACTGGCAGAACAGGCTCTACAGTTGGGTCTGGTGCCTGTGCAGTTGGGCATGTGCTACATTTTGGAAGCTGTCAGTGATTTCAGTATCCCTGCCTTTAAAGAGCTCACAATGCATTCAGGAAGTACTGGTCACACAAGCACACAAACCCCAGCACATCTGTACCTTCAGGTTCATGCTAATGGTGCCCTCAGCCTCCTGGTTGTATTTGACTTCTCCTTCCTCAAGTTCCCTCCTCCACAAGGTCACCACACTCTGATATCTCAGCAGAGCGTAGTTGAGGACGTGTGTTCCAAAGACCTTAGGCAAGGGGTTATTATGAGAATTAAATAACTCAATGTTTTTAAAGCAGCTAAAATAGTGCATGGCACATAGTAAGCACAGTATGTAAGTGTTTCATAAAAGGCTGGGTTATTAAACAGCTTCCCTCTTCCGTCAATATCAAAAGCCTCTCACTAAAACCCAGATCTGCTCACCACCTGCCTGGATCCACACTATCTATAGCCGTGGTGCTCAAACTGCAGTCCGAACAAGAATCTCCTGCAGTGCTTGTGAGATATGCAAACTTATGAGCCACTCCCTGGATTCTGGTTCCGGAAGTCTGGGTGGAGCTCAGGAATCCACATTTTAAGGTGTTCCCACAAGAGATTCTTTTGTAGGTGGTCTGAGAGCACAAACTGAGAAAAAGAGGCCTCTGGGATAAAGTCCATTTTGTAGCCTGGCTTTCAGTGACCCTGGTCCTCTGGCCCTTGTCCACCATTCTAGCCTCACTGCTCAAAACCCCGCCCCTAATCCTGCCAGCCAGGCTTGCGTCAGGAAAAATAAAAAGCCGTGTTAAAGTCAAGCTCAATTGCATTTCTCCATATGACTGCTGTGTTATATGAGATTAGAAAAAAAATAGCTGAGTTGACAACCAGCAAAGTCTCCGTGGTCGTGCTGGTGGGTCACCATGGGAACCACATCTCTGTGACTTAGCCCAGGGTGAGTTTAAAAGCTGACGGGCACAAAACACATCGTGGGTCTGAGTTCCTGTTCTCTTTCTGAGTCTCCCTTGGAGACCAGAGCCCTTGTTTTCTGAAAGTAACTCAAGGAATTGTCAGTTCTAAAGTTGGGAAAAGGAAGGTGAGAAGGGGCAGAACACAGACCAAAGTAGGCCTAAAGCCAAGGAGACAACACACTGAGATATGAAAGCATTAGGGTCTAGGAGTGCTCCTGCTCTAAACCATGAGCTCATCTAGAGAAAAAAAAATATTTTTTTTTCTCCCAAGGCACAACAATTTAAACTGATTTGATATTAGTCTCCCTAAAAAGTAAGTCTTGACATATTAGTTCAAGAATTTGATTTTACCTGTTTTCCCCAGTTATAAAATTCAAGCACTTTTTTGTGTCTGAAGTTGACTTCATCAACCACCAGAGGAGCAAATACCATTCTCTGCCTGAACTGGGTTGAATAGTGTTCTCCTGTCCTCCCCCTCTCTCACCCTCAAATGCATGACTATTTGAAATTTATGAATGTGGAAACAGGGTCTTTGCAGATGCAATTAAAATATCGTTGTACTGGTTTTGTGTCTTAGACTCTTCAGGCTTCTATAAAAAATATATAGAATGGGTCCTAACTTGTTTGGCTCAGTGGATAGAGCGTCGGCCTGTGGACTCAAGGGTCCCGGGTTTGACTCCAGTCAAGGGCGTGTACCTTGGTTGCGAGCACATCCCCAGTGGGGAGTGTGCAGAAGGCAGCTGATCTATGTTTCTCTCTCATCAATGTTTCTGACTCTGTATCCCTCTCTTTTCCTCTCTGTGAAAAATCAATAAAATATATTTTAAAAAATATATAGAATGGACGGCTTAGGAACAATAGGAATTTATATCTCACAGTTCTGGAAACTCTGAGATATAATAGGATACTTCACTGCCAAGTGAGAGCCTTCTTCGGGGTTCCTACCCAGTGTCTTTACATGAAGGAAGAGAACCCTTGGGGGTCTCTTTTCTAAGGGCAGTAATCCAATTCATGAGGCTACACCCTCATGACCTAGTCACCTCCAAAGGCTCTACCTACTGATACAGTCACAACTGGTGGGTATGATTTCAACGTACGAATTTTAGTGGGACACAAACATTCAGGACATAACAGATGAGGTCATAGTGGGTGAGAGTGGACTATAAATCCAATCATTGATGTTCTTAAAGAAGAGGAGACACACTGAGAGGAAACCACCCTGTAAAGACATAGACACATGGGGAAGAAGAGCATGTGACCATGGAGGCAGGGATTAGAGTGATGCAGGGGCAAGTACAGGAATGCCAAGGATTGTCGGCCACCACAAGAAGCTAGGAAAAGGCAAGAAAGGATTGTTCCCTAGAGCTTCAGAGGAAGCATGGCCCTGCTGACAACTCAATTTCAGACTTCTGGCCTCCAGAACTATAATAGAATCAATTCCTGTTGTTTGAAGCCACCCAGCAGCCCTAGGAAACTGCCCAGTAGGTCCCTTTCTTGATGGTAGACAGTCCATACTCTGCTGACCTTCAGGTTGATCAGCGGATAATCATCAGGTCAGTTAAGCAGGGAAGCATCTCTAGGATGAGCCCAGATGATGGAAAATGGTAAAAAGAAGCTTCATTTTGAATAGGGAAATTTCCTTAAGTAAATCCAGCATAGGGCGGAGTAGGACTACCCAGTTGGATAACAGCATTCCAGTTCCCCTTAGAGAGCTGTCTTCTGCCCTCACTGTACACAGTGTTGGTGGGGCTGTCAAAATTCCTTGACATCCCTTCACAGGGAGCCGCCACGTGACTCACACTTTGCCCCTTGGACTCTCTTCGGGATTTTTGTCCCAAGCACAGTAAGAAACAGATGCACGCTGTCCATCCATCTGTTGGGCCCGAAAGGGACCATCCACCAGGACCTGCTGTCTGGATACGGGGAGGTAACCAGGACTGATGCTACGATTCCCACCTCTGAAAGGCTTCCTCTTCTGTTGACTTGGCCAGAAGCAACTGTATTGCCTGCAACCCAAAATGGTTGCATCCAGCTACCCTAAACCTCCCTGTCTTCCGAGGGCGAGGGAGGACAGAAGGAATTCCTGGGAGTATCTGATGAAATGTCACAATTGCCCTCCCCACATACACACACAGCTGCATCTGTTGCAAAAGGGCTGCTAAAAATATGGTCATCGTGTTTTTCAAAGGGCCTAGTAAACAGATCTCTGACATACATTTGTTTCAGAAGTCAGTGCAGGGCTAGATGAAGGTCCTCTCATTTGAACAGCCGTCACGCTTCTTTCTACCAGACAAAAGGCATCACAGGACTGGCTGAGTTTCCCTTCTCTCCACATGTGCCTTTTGGTTCAGAGTTAAAGCTACTACCTGATCACAGTGCCTATATTAGTTGACAACTGGAAGTACATTATTTTTCTGTGCCCCCCCCCCAGCTTTTCCATTGTTTTGGATCTTTGCTTTTCATTTCAAATATTTGTTGTAAGTCACTTAATATCTCTTGCGGAAACAGGTGAGATGAAAATTTATAAATAGACACATGCATCAAATGATTTTCATAATCTTACCAAGTGAGATCCATAAGTGACCTAAATCTAGCTTTAAAAAGCATTTGTTTATTCTCCAGACATAGCTTAACTGGTATTGGGAAGAAGATAGGCTGGGACAGAAAACAAAACATGCCTCACCTCATCATCCTGATGTTGCTGACGTGTTCATGTTATCATCAAACTTGGATATTATTACCTTCAAAGACCTGCCTTAGACCCCTGAAACATGTCCTGCCATGTGTTCAGCAGCATTCATGAAATAAACCAGACAAATTCCTACACCACCAGTCAGAGATCCCAGAGGCCAAGGGCCAGGCCACACCCTCACCTCTCACTAGAACTGTGTGGAAAGTACAGGACACATTGCTCTTGTTTTGTCTTCATATTTTTTTTAACTGAACTGGTGTGCTCACCTGAAAGAAAGTCCTGAAAGGATTTTATTGGGTGACCATTTGGCCAAAGCAAAGCCATCTTTGTTTTCCACCCCCTCTCCCGTCCCCAGGGTCTAAAAAGAACACCAACACCAACTTCTCTCCAATCTGAGGAGCTATTGTGCAAACTTGAATGAGTCCTTACTCTTTCTTTGCCTTGGGGAGGAGGGGAAACACACAAAACAAAACACAGATGGGACTCCTCACATAACCCAGACCAGAGGAGTGAAAAGATTAATATTTTCCATGGTCAGCTGTAGGATGGTATGTAAATGCAGCATGGGTCACTGTACATTATTAAATTTCTGTTGCACTTGAATTAGTTAGAGAGTGACATTCTGACTGTTTCCTCCATGTAGTTTTCATAACTCCACCTGCTTGACATTTCCTTCCTCTCCATCCCACGTAGAACAGGCCCCACTTTGTGGGAGAGAGGCCACCCTGCAGAAATTCAAGAACACATTCCAGGGAAGCTGTTGCTGAGGCACACACAGGAAATTTCAAACTCTCACAGATAGCTGGGGTTAATCGGCCCCAGGACTTGATCATTCAAGAACTACTCCTGGAAGAACAGAGAAAGTTCTTCATAATAAAGAAAAAGAATTCCAAATCCTTTCACCTCCTTACAGCCCTCGGGCACAAAAACTCCTTGAGTTAACCAAATAGACGCTTGGCTTCTGCTCTGAGTGGGCACTCAGAAAAATCACAAAGATTAAAAAGCTTAGTACCTATTGTCCAGAAGCACTGCAGAGAGCAGCAAGTGTACTGGGAGAAGTGGGGGAAGTAGGGTGCCAAGAACTGAGATTTATCAAAAAGGAAAAGAGAGAGAGAAGAAGACATAAAGCAATGACCTCACACAAACATGACCCTTGCTGCACCGAGGCAAATGCCAGGCAGAAGGTTATGATGTGCCCACACTCCATCCCACTCCTGCTTTTTCCTTGGGTCACAGCCAGGACTTCCAATGGCATCACATATGAGCTTCAACAGACTCTAGCTCCTACCTAACTTTAAGACAACCAGTTCAAGCACAGATTTCACTCCAATGCATATTCTCCCGTCTTGAATGAATCCAAGGGGCATTACCTGCCCAAAGTCCCCGGAGGATCTTGTTGTACTGTGGTGGGGGGGGAGGTACCTTGGCCCCCTCCCCTGGCTCTGTGATGTTAGTGCCCAGCCCTGAAGCATAGGCATTAGTCACTTCTCATTTCTCCCCTAACATATCCCAGACAGGGGAGGAGAAAGGAAACATATCCCTAGAGGCTTGCCAGCAAGGGTCTTGGGTACTCTGTAAACTCACCCCCAACCTCGCTCCCACCTACACTCAAGCTCAAACTTTTCCTAGTGCCTGTGTTAAGGTTAAAAATTAATGCAGAATTTGCATGCTACCATTCCATAATATGTCTTTGTTTTATTATAAAAACATTTCAAATGACTTGCCACTAAATGGACTTACATTCCATGAAGCTACACCAAGTCATCTTATGGATGAATATGTTTTTTTCTGGGTCACCACCCCAAAAGGAGGCTGCGTTTTCTTTGGTTTGAGGAACACATTCTTAAGCAGGTCTGGCCAAGAAAGGTCTTTGGTAGGTGAGCGACAGTCTTATAACTCGATGCAAAGAAGGAGTTTTCACCACTGGTGGTGTGCCTGGCTCTCTATCCTCATGTCCTCTCAGGGGAAGCTAGAGAAACATGATCTGCTCATGCTTAATTTCTCAAATCTTAAAATGGCTGCAAAGCTCTGCATGATCTGGCTCCTCCCAACCCTTCAGCCTCATCACAATGCTGTTTTTCTCTGCTCACTGCGTTCTAGCTTTGACCTTCCTGAGCCTTCGTCCTCAAAGTAGCACCTGCCTTGCCCTGACTGGTTTGGCTTAGTGGATGGAGCATCGGCCTGCAGACTCAAGGGTCCCAGGTTCAATTCCGGTCAAGGGCATGTACCTTGGTTGCGGGCACAACCCCAGTGGGGGGCGTGCAGGAGGCAGCTGATTGATGTTTCTCTCTCATCGATGTTTCTAACTATTTCTCTCCCTTCCTCTCTGTAAAAAAATTAATAAAATATATTTTTAAAAAAGTAGCACCCGCCTTGCTGCAAATCCCCTACTTCAGTGAGAAGGAAATGCTTCCCTCTTGGTGCATGCTTCCCTCTGAGGCTCTTCTCTAATGGGTTGTCTAGGAACCCACTCATCTAGGACTTGCTCTTTCAGAGATCTTCCTACCACCAGTCCTTACTCTCTTGGACACTATTGTTGACTTCCCAATATCCATTCCACCCTTCCTCTACTTTATAACTGTCCTGCAGTCTTGGTCCCAACATAGCTGCAAGATTTAAATCAATCATGGTAATCCTCTTCCTCTTCCCACAATTCAGGAATGGGTATATGACTTCAGATCATCCAATCAGAGGAAGTCCAGGACTTTTGTTCAGTGTTGGAGGAGAAACAATCTGTGCTTTCTTTTTCTGCACAAGAATGCAAGTATCCTGGAGGCTCTTGGCAGACTCCATGTAACCAGAATAGGAATCCACTTTAGAATGAAGCTGATACACAGAAGGCAGAGAAGAGATGGTGAAAGAAACTAGGTTCTTACATCTCTGAGCCACTGAATTAAAGTCCTGTTGAGGCCTACCCTCTGGAATGTTTATTTACAAGAGCCAATAACCATCATCATTATGGAGTTTGATTTAGGATATAATTCTGCCTTTGGTGAGTCTGCAATCCAGTCAAGGGGAGAGAAAAGTACATAATATAATGAATACTAATCTAGAGGAACTATAATAAGATACTGAGGGGCAGAGAGCTGGGCCACCTAATCCAAACTTGTAATCCAAATATGAAAGAATTGACCAAGATTTGGTGAGTAGATAGTATTAGACAGGCAGTGTGAGGGAAAGAAGAAAAATAAAAAAGGAAAATTATAGAGTTCCAACACAGAGAGAGTATGTGCAAAAGATTTAAAGTGGGAAAGAACATGGTGCTTTCACACAACTAAAAACGGCCCCACGACTTGGTGCTGTCTTAAAAAGCAGCCACTGGGAGTGTGGTTACCCTGGAGCCTGCCGGAGATCCTGCTATGCTTTTTAAATTAACTGTAGCCTGATGGCCAGACCCTGATGCCATATTCAGCCCCAAAGCATCCTTGCACAAAAAACACAAGCAGAGGCAGCAGGTACAAACCCACCAGGTCTTTGTGAGCCCCACAGGCTCTAACCCTCTGCCCTAATTCCAGTACTAGCCTAAGACCCCCCTCAATCCCTCTGATTCAAATCCTTCTTACCAACCAGGATTTTCCCAAGATATCAGGTCCACAGGCTCTGGTGCTACCTACCATATTTTCCGGCGTATAAGATGATTTTTTAACCCAGGAAAATTTTCTCAAAAGTCGGGGGTCATCTTATACGCTGGGTGTCGTCTTATAGGGCGGGTGCTGAAACTTCTGAGCCAGACCGGAAAATCTGCGGTCGCCACATACAGTGGGGGGAGCTCAAAAATGGCCGCACTCTATTCATTTCAGTGGAGCCGGATGGAGACCGCAAGTGTCTCCAGTCGGCTCCTTTTTGTGCTGCACACGGTCTCTGTCTGGACTTTTTAACTCAGGAAAATCTTCTCAAAAGTTGGGGGTTGTCTTATACACCCAGTTGTTTTATACGCCGGAAAATACAGTAGTCATAGTCTATTTTCATCATTTTCAGATTCAACTATTTGTAACCCCAAAGTCAATACTCATGATGCTCTGGCTTTCATTCAATGACATTTGCAGAGGGATGAAATATTTAAGTCCCTTGATGTACATATTCCCAGCTGAGGTCCATGCTGTGCCTTCTTGTTTCAGCTCTCATACCGGTAAAGTGTCCTTTTCAACAATCTATTTAGTGTCTTTTTTTTTTTTTTCGTTTGCCTTTTTGTGCTTTTTAAAGTGATTTTACTGTTTAAAAAGATCCCCAGGCATGGTGCTAAAGTGCTGTCCAGTGTTCCTTAGCACAACAAGAAGGCTCAGTGTGCCATATGGAGCAAATAATACTTGTGTTGGATAAGTTTTATTCAGGTATGAGTTATAGTGCACTGGGCTGTGAGGTTGTTGTTAAAGAATTAATAATATATTCAAATAAATTTTTTCTCAACAGAAACACACATAAAACAAGATTATGTATTGATCGGCTGACAAAAATGTTGTATCCAGAGGTTTACAGGAAGCTAACCTTGAATTTATTCTAGGAGCAATGGCTCAGCATTGGCTTACTCAGCGTTCAGAGAAATTTTATAGAACATAGTACATGAATAAGAAGAAGATACTATATAGATCATAAGGACTGGAGGTTGTTTCTCTAGCTCAAATATTTGTTCCTATACAATTTAGTATAAGTGTACTGCTCAGCAAACAAATTCCAAAATTTGTAACAGTTCAAATTCAATAGATGTTTATATCTTGTTCATAGGCAATTCATATCAGTTGGTGAATGAGTCAACTTAGTGAACCTCCTCCACTTGGTTCTTTAGGAATTCAGGCTGATGGACACAGCCGTTACAATACATATCACAAAGGCACCTGGGCACTATCCTCATATAGCCCAAAGGGAAAAGGAACAGGTATGAATGCATCTGAGATGTTTTGATTGGCCAGGCATGGAAGTGGCACTCATCACTTCTATTCATATTCCATTGGCTAGAACAAAGTCACATGGCCATACTTAGCTGCAAGGGAGTCTGGGAAATGTAGTCTGTCTGATGAACAGGAAGAAGAGAACAAGATTTCCTTAACTGCTAGGAGTCTCTTGACACAGTTTGTTTGTTTTAAGGACCCATAGAGTAAAGTTCATACCAAGACCTGTGAACACCTCATAAAGATTAATAACTTGCTCCCTTCACTTCTTTAAATATCTGCTCAAAGTTTATTTTGAGGTTATTGAGGGGATGAGGATACATTTGTAATACCTTAACCAATAAAGAAATTTAAAAAAAAATTTTTTTTAAGTTTATTCTGAGGCAAAACTGAGATCTGTGTGGCAGTAGGGAAAAAGAGAGTTATACTATGACCTGAGAAAATTCTGCCCAAACCCTTGCTCTAGTTCCTAAGCTGCATCCAGATCTGATAAAGATTCCCAGCTGCTCTCCAGGGCTGCCTATAAATGTAGCATTTTCCTAATTCTCATGGGAATTAGAATCCTCGGATATTATTTAGCCCAAACATTGAGGGAGGGTCCTCAGGCCCCTATGAGGCCAAGGAACCCCCCAGGGAACCACACAGGTTCAGCAAGCCCACACCCTCAGACGGGGAGACTACAGAGAACACTCAGCTCGAGGTAGGGAGTACTGAGACCTTGGCAGCTCCCAGAGGCAAGTAGAAGGTAGGTCATGCCCCGCTAGGCAAAGCTTGACCAGATACGACTTTAGCTGTCTGAGTCCCTTCCCACACTACAAAGCCAACTGTGAGGAGCCTAAAAGGAATGTCACAGTATGAGAGGGACTTCTGGGTAACAATGGCCTGAGACTGAGAAATAATGGGACTGCATTTCCAGCCAAGGTTCTAAGAAGGAGGAAGCCCTTTGTGATTTGAAGCACCTGTTAGCGATCATGTAGTCCTAGGCCACGTAGGAGCCTCCTCACCTTAGTGCTCCTGCACACTCTGGCTGAAGTAAAGAGCAACACAGACAGGGGACGTCCCATCAAAAGGCACTATAACCTCTGTCTTCCCTTACTGTATCTCTACTGGGTGCCAAAAAGACTCTTGTTCTATAAACCAGCAGCTGCATGGGGTCTGGAAAAAAAAAATCCTTGAAAGAAAAAAGAAATAATAATAATTTTATATTGAATGTCAGGCCCTGTGATAAACATTTGACATCTGTTGTTGTACTGACTTCTCACAATGACTGGGAGGTAGGTATTCTAATCCCCCTCCCACTAATGAGGCTCAAAGGAGTTAAATAACTTGTACCATGTCTACCCTCCTAGAAAGAGGTTGAGGCCAGACATTCGTTCTTATTGTTGAGCCCTTATTCTTAGCCTCTAAGCTTTGTGTTCTGACAAAGTTGGTTACTTGCTGGGTGGGGCAGGAGAATCGCTACCTGCCTATCTTCTTGCACCTGTGCCTTCTTTCCTCTTCCTCAGCTTAGGCCTGTTTCTCTTGCTGACCACCCATGCGGATCACCTAGCAGAGTGGCCCTGTCACCTTTATACCTTCACCGGGCTCTGCTCTTTCCATCAGATAGGCTCTCAGGCCTCTTCTCAGCATGAATCCCATCCTGATGCATCTGCAGTTCCCAGGTGCTCTGCAGCAGTCTGCTCACCAGCTGCCTGAACTCCATTGTTGCAAGGGGGTGTCTCTGGGATGCTAAGCAGAGCCTCAGGAGGCAGAGCTAACCATACACTTCCTCTTTCCTTGGTCACTTCCCTACAGGTGGCTCTTGATGAGACTTAGAATTGTACCCACTTCTCAGGACCATGGCTTCCCCTAATCTCCCCAAAGGAGCTCAAAAAGTAGCATGATCCATCAATCAACCAAGTTTGTTATTAGCCCAGAATCAGACCAGGGATCTGGCCCACGTTTTCATTTGGCAGGCTAGCATCAGTGTCTGCTTGAGCAACACGGAGATGTGACCTTGATCTTCACCTGTGCAAACAGCGCTTGTGACCGAGTTGAGTCCTAGGCAGGGAAGAGCTGGGGTTTCTCTTGACCCTGCCACTACCACCTGCTGCTTGACCTTGGACAACATCCTTCTCTTCTCCAAACCCACTTTTTCTTCTTTTTTGGTGGGCTAGACCTCAGGGGTCTGCCAGTTTTAAAATGCTCTAGGGATTTAAAAATAATTACATTTTAAACTGTAGGCCCTTCCATGGGTTTCTGTGGGCAGCTGTAATTGATGCAGTTGGCAGCAGTTTCTTGGACTCTTTGGAGGTAGTCACCAGGTCTGGCCTCATTTCAATCCTTTTCCTCCTTTTTGTTTCTTAAAACAAACCCTGTGGATTAGTGTGCGAAGGGACCAAGGAAAACCTTGTGAAGGCTCATGGTTTAGGACATTTATTCTTTAGGTTCTTTCTCGCTTTGCGGGGGAGGGGTGCATAGGTCAAGTCTTTATCAGCGTGTTGCTAAGCTATGTCCAGCTCTCCCCAACTAGTACTTCTCTCCAACGCTGTAGAGGTTTGGCAGAGCAGGGCCAGTTGGGTGCCACAGCTGGTTTCCCAGGAGCCTGGGTCGTGCTTGGCTTCCCAGCTGGGTTGGATTGAGTGACAGCGTGGTTAAGAGATTTGCCAAAAATCACAGAGCTGGGATGGCCCTCCCAGAGTGCAGGGAGAGCATGAGCAGGCCAAACGGCCCCGAGTGGAATCATGAGGCAGAGAACGTCCAGGGAGTCAAGCAGAGTGTGTGGTGAGTGTGCTCTGGGCCCGACTCCGCTGACAGCTTCCTGGAGAGCTCATAGCTGTGCACCTGGGTCCTCAGCATCCTCACCTAGAGACCCACAGGTAGGGCGGGCTCTCTGAGCTAGACACACACTAAACTGATCTAAGCTCCCTTCCAACTTTAAGGTTCTCTGATTACTTTGCAATCTAAGGTAATTATAAAATGCTCCTGGGGCCTTTTTGTATTTGCATAGAGTGCTGTGGGTACAGCAAACCTCAGATGCCACACCAAGCTCCCTCCCCCAATTCCTTTCTCCCCACCCCAGCCCATGCCAAGGAAATGGATGCAGGCTGTTTGAATCCATTTAATTCAAAGGCCAATCAAAGGAGAGACAGGTGACTTTTATGATATCTCTCCCTCTCAGGAACAAGAAAGCTCTATTGGATCAATAATCAAGTCCAAAATCTTCCAGTTTGCCTGGAGGAACCTCAGGAGTCTTAACTGTGGGGAGCTATCCCCTCAGCCTTCACCAGACACTTCACAGGGGTGGGTAGAGTGGGAACATGTCACACCCGCGGCCCTGTGACATCCCCCATCCCCAACACACACCCAAAGGAAGGGCTGGTCCCAGCCTTTGTCAAGGAGTCAGAACAAAGCTGCTTTTCCGTGAGCCTGTTCTTCCTCAATGGCCCACTGTAAAGTCATCAGGAAGCATGGTCTAGTGCTCCAAGCTCCAGACAGACAGCCCGACCTCTGTCCTGGCTCCCTGGGCCGGCCCAGGCCAGACACCACACCCCCAGGACTGCTTTTTCGTCTGCAAAACAACTCCAGCCTCCCTAGGTCAGCATCGCCTCTCAGAGCAAAACAGCCCCTCCCTCCAGGCAGCAGCCCAGCCGGACTTAGGAACCATCCGGCCTTCAGGAGAGGAATCAGTGTGGGAAAGGGTGTGGAAGAACACAGCAGGGAGTAAGAAAAGGATTCTTTGTGCAAGTGTTTGTGTGGGGGGGTGGGGTGCGGGGGGCGGGGGGAGGGTGGTGAAAGGATGGAGATTTCAGGGAATGTCTCCCATCTCCACTTTTTCTGAAATCCTGAATCCTGACCCCTGAGACGGAGGGTGAGGGGTGGGGGAGGGTGGCTTAGTCTAGACTCCTGTGCACTTGGGCCAGTTTCCTTTGCAGGGGGACAGCCCGATGTGCAGATAAATAGAGGGACTCATTGTGGATGGCTGCTGGGTGTCTCTGAGGACAGTAACACCTCCATCAGAGAGGCACTTATGTAAGCATGCACTTCCCTTCCCTGCCCCCACCCCCTAAATAAGCAGGCAGTTTCCTCTGCTGGCCCGCCCCTGGCAGCTGGGTCATTTTGCCTTCCTCAGGCTGGAGCCTGACTTCTCATCCAGCTTCAGACCTCAGCTGTCCTTGGTGAACCTGCCTTCTGCTATCTATGAGTTCTCTTTTACACCTGCCTTTAAATAAGACCCTGATGACGATGAAGACTTGTCTCACCCTGTGCTGGCGTGACCAGGTGTTGGGAGCTGAGAAGCAGGAGGCACGAAGCCTTGAGGTTGCTGAGGGACAGGTCCCTCAGGGACCCCCCCACCAGGCCCCTGGTGAGGATGCTCATCTGATTCTTCATTCACATCCTGCCTCAATGGCCAAACACATCCATCGTGGCCAAGTGTGGTGGGTGCAGACTATCGCCACTCCCTCCCGCTCTTCTGCTTTCCGATAAGGACATTTCAATTGCCCTTCACTACCGACACTGGTGTGGGCATTTATCTTCAGGGGAGGAAAGGTTGCTAGCAGGGCAAAGAAGTCCAAGAATTTAAAAGGCAGACATCCTTGCTCCCAAAAGTAAACCACTCAACACAGTTTCCTGGGCCCTTGGATAAGATCTAAGAAGGTGGTGTCCATCTTGGCTTTCTATAGAGACCAGGTTGCCCCCAGACCAATTAAACGGAAATCTCTAGGCGTGAGATACAGTCATGGACCACATTCGGGAGCCATTGACCTAAAGCAATGCTCTATATGGCAGCTTGGAACACAGAAGTCAAGAGGGAGGGCAAGTAACCTGCCCGAAGTTAAATGGCCAGTTGAGACAGAGTTCTGAGCAGAACTTGGGTCTCCTGACGTTAAATTCATATCTCTTCCCATCATGGTTTTCCCCTGGTTGTTTGAGAAGAGAGGGTCTTAATCTCAGTTGCACATTAAAGTTATCTTTGGAACTGTAAAATATGTGATGGCCGGCGCCATCCTGAAATTTTGATTTAATTGCTCTGGAGTACAGCCTGGGCACACATATCTTTCAAAGTTCCTTGAGTGATTCTAATATGTAGTCATCATTGAGAGAAAGCTTGCTTTAAAGACAGAATTCTTTTCTTCCTCTCAGGGGGAGAGAGGAAGAAAAGAATTCTGTAGAGGTCAGGGAAGGAAGAAAAAAGATTCCCTGTAAGAGGAATCTTGGGATTTGTCCAAAGAAATGATGTTTGAGCTGGATCTTGAAGAAGAAATGGATTTAGATACTGGGAACTGGTAAAAGGCTTTTCAAGGGAGGGAGCAGTATGGGCAGAGGCCCTTAGAAAGGGATATGGGAGAGAGATGTAACAGCTGGCAATTGGACAGATTGGGACCAGAGTGTGGGCACTTTGAATGCACACACGGGAGTGTGGGCTGAACTGTCTAGGCCACACATCAGAATCACCTAAGGGTCTTGATAACACAGATTTTGGGACCCACCCACAGAGCTGGGCTGGGGCCCGGGAACTTGCATTTCTAACAAATCCCCAAATGCTGCGGATGCTGCGGGTCTTTAGAAGACACTTTAAGAACCACTATGCTAAGCTAAGGAAAGCCCAGGAATGTTTTGAGTTTTGGCTCTTGGATCACATGGAGAGACAGAAAGAGAGACCCTTACCAGGACAGGAACGTTGATCTAGTGTAGAGAGAGAAAACAGGAAGTCCAGAGCAACCCGGAAGCCAGTGCAGTGGCTTCTAGTAGAAGAAGCTGGGGGGAGGGGTGTGGCTGGGCAGTGGGACTGAGGTGGGACGAACGAATGGTGCAGAAGTGCAGAATGCTGTGACCATTTCGATTTGGAGGGAAGCTGAGGCAGAGACCAGAGTGAGTGAATTTTGGAGATAAATAGCAGAGCCCATGAGCTGAAGAGCCAGGAAGAGCAGGCGTGGCACCAGGGGCCCAGCTGGGTATGAACACTGAACGCTTGTCTCAATCTCCCAGCAAGCTCATGACCTCTGACTCAGGCTCAGGGCGCACCAAAATGAAGCCGACTTGGCCCTGTTTCCCTAAAAGTCACAGTTTCTGCCTTAAAACTCCTGCCCTCCTAGGGGTGGGGGTAAGCTGAACCATACCAGTGTGAGCCCTGGGACCTGCCTCCTATCCTGTGGGCTGGAGGAGGGAACAGCAAGGGTGTATCTCTTCAAGCCAAACAGGGAGGCACGGGAATCCAGCTCAGTTGTGTCACTCACACTAAAACCCATTTTGCTCCAAACCCTCACTTCTCGTTTGCCTTCATGTTTACAGAAAGTTCCCTAAAGCAGTTGCTCTCAAGCTTGGCTGCATATTAGAATCATCTGGGAGCTTTAAAAAGCCGCTGCACACAGGCTGTGTCTCACACCAATTAAAGCAGTCATCTTTGGAGCGGGACCCAGGGCGCACTAAGATTTAAAGCTCCCGACTGATTCAAAAGTGCAGCCAGGATTGACAACTGCACCCTGCAGGGTGTGTGTAGGCAGCCTTCAAATAGCGTGCTTATGAAAATGACATCTCCTCCCTAAGCAAATGGTTTGAATGTTTCTGACATCGCCCCACTCCCTCCACACACCCTCCCCACACAGGGGAGCTGGGCAACTGGCCTTTGGGACCCACAGGCGGGCAGTGCAGGTGGGGGGGCGGGACTGTTTACCATAGCTGCGGTTTATGGGGCTGGAGGCCATGGCCTGAAAGGGAGGGGCTTGAATGCACAAAGTCCAAGCAGCCTTGACTCAAGGAGGCTGGCCCCAAATGGGGTGGGTGGGGGAGGTGTGCGGGGAGCGGTGGGGCATGGTTCAGAGCCAAAACTGACCAGGAGGTTGGAGGACCCCAGAAACCCGGTGGGAGGGGCAGCGGGTGTGGGTGATGGCAGGCGTGGGCGATGGGTTTTGGCATCGCAGGCAACTCCCACAGCTGCCCTTCAGGCACAGGTCAAAGTGGGGGTGCCAGGAGAGGGCAGAGTGTGACAGGGTCCAGCTCCTGGTCCTCCTCCCTAACTCAGAGTCCCAGATTCAGAGAGATGACAAAAGTCCAGGGGAGAAGGACTGACTCCAGGGGTTACCGCAGTTTGGGGGCCCTGAAGCTTGCACACTTTGCGGGGAGAGCATTTGAAGAAAAAGAATACAAATGACAAATATAACACAAAGCACGGGGCCTGCAAGGAGCCTGGTAACTGAGGCCTGGGGCAGAGGTGGGGGGTGGGAGGGAAGGGGAGGGGCGAAGCTTTAGGGCCTCCCGGGAAATCTGCTCTGGTTAGCGTGGTGCCCTTCTGTGGTCGCACGGGAACTGAGCGTTTCATCTCCACATCCCATCCTACCTTCCAGGCGGTGCCCGTGTGCCCCCGTAGGCACTGCCATCTTTGGGACACCTGTCAGACCAGGGAGGCCAGTTGTCCGTTTCATTTCTGGGAAACTAAAGAGGAGGTAAACGCGGTCAGTCACCTAAGACATCAACGCTGTGCCACCCACAAGGCCCTCAGGGCCAGCCCTGCCATTCCCTCCCTCCACAGACTCGTACTAGGACGTAGGATGCGGCAGAGCCGCGCCGGGTGTGTGGCTAGTACCATAGTGACTCAGACGTGGACCTGGCTTCAAAAATGACAAGGCTCTGCCCCAAGGAACTCCGGCTGTGGTGAGGAGGCCAGTCTAGCAGATAATTACAGTGTGGGGCGCAGGGTACCTCCAAACGCAGGCTGTAGGGAGGCAGTGCTGCCTCGGGCAGTGAGGGCAGCTTCCCGGAGGGACCACGAGCAGGGAGCCTGGGAGAAGGCGCACGAGTTCACTAGGCAGGGAAAGGCGTTTCTCCTCAGGGAACCACACCACATCTACTGAGCCCCTACTATGTGCCAAGCCTGGGGCTAATCTACAACATTAATAAGCCAATGAGTTTGCACAACATCCCCACAAGGTGGGTCCTATTATTATCCCCATGTCTCAGGTGTGGAAGCTAAGGCACAGAGAAGGTAAGGAGCTTTTCTCAATCTCATAGCTAGTGAAGTGGTGGGTCTGAGTTTTCAACCCAGGAAGTCTGGCTCCAGACCTCATGTGTGCACAAAGTTATGAGAGGACAACTTGGAGCATTTGAGGGGCTACAAGAAATACAGTGAGCACGAGAGAGGCCGGCAAGAAAGGAGGCTGGGAGGCCAAAAGGGCAGGATAGATCCTGAAGGACCTAGAAGAACAAGTGGAGTTCAGGTTAGTCCTGTAAGCGGCAAGTGGGAAGGTTTATGTTTTGTTTTGTTTTAATTTTATTTATTGGTGGGCTTTTTTGGTTTTGGGTGGGGTTTTTTGTTTGTTTGTTTGTTTGTTGTTGTTGTTAGAAAGAGAGAGAACTCAATTTGTTGTTCCACTTGCTTAGGCATTCATTGGTTGCTTTCTGTATGTGCCCTGACTGCAGATTGAGCCCAGCCTGCAACCTTGGCGGATTGGGATGACGTTCTAATTAACTGAGCTACCCGGCCAGGGCTGGTACTAAAGGTCTTTAAGCAAGAGCAAGGCATGTTCAGGTCCAGGCTTTAGAAAGGTTACTCTGCGTAGCAGGCGTGGTTGTAGAAGAGAGATTGGAGGCCACCAAAGGAAGCAGGGGACCGCTAAGGATGCTGTGACAGAGTCCTGGCAAGTGCTGATGGGACATCAATTGAGGCGGAGGGGACAGCTCAAAGCTCTCTGGCTATTGAGCCTGGGGGCAGGGGTGGGACTGGGGGGGAGGCAGGCAGCAGCTTTGTCCCAGAGAAAATGCTCTGGACTTGGAGCCAAGAAACCTTAGATCAGTGTCCACCTTCGCACTGGTCACCTATGTGGACCTGGTCAAACCCTTCACCTCTTTGAGTCATAATTTCCTCATCCGGAAAGTGAGCTCATAATTCTTGCTCTGTCTGACTCACTCAGTTTTTGTGAAGCTCAAACATAATGTATGTGGGAAATGGCCCAGAAGTACAATAGAAGATTTAAAGTGTCCGCACAATTAACTGACAGCCCAGAGAACAAGGGCTTCATATTCTTGGGCCAAAGTGGTTTTCCTTGCCTTGGCAACAGCCCTCAGAGCTCATGCATGTCCCTTCTCCCCATCTCCACAGGACCCACCAAATCCCCCTCCTTCTTCAAAGTACAGCCCACTACCTCTTCCTCCATGAAGCCTGCCAAGCCTTTCACCAAGCCCCCACCTCAATAAACTCTTCTTCTCCTGAAGAAGTGCTTCTTTCCAGATCTAGAGTCTCATTTTTTCTGTCCTTAATTTAGCTGCAGTTGGTCATTTACCCAAGCCCTCACCTTCCCACCTTCCTTAATACGAAAACTGGCGCCATTCTTATTCCCCTTTGTAGCACAATGGACAAACTCACTGCATCTTTGTTGAATGATTGAAACGTGGAGTGAGTGAACTGGCTGTAGTTCCACAGAGAAGTCAGGAAGACAGCAGCCCTCACCCAGAAAAAAGGGCCAGAGGGTCTATGTGATGGTATGCGGGTCAGAGGCATGAAAAATTGCAAATGACATTTCAAATTCTACTCTTGCCTTAACTGGTGTGGCTCAGTTGGTTGGGCATTGTTCTGTGCCCTGAAAAGTTGCTGGTTTGATGCCTGGTCAGGGCGCATGCCCAGGTTTCAGGCTCGATCCCCGGTGGGGGGGCCTGCAGGAAGCAGCCTTCACATGGTTGTTTCTCTTTCTCCCTCTCTCTCTTCCTCACTCTTTCTAAATATCAATAAAAATATTTCTTAAAAATTCTACTCTTCTCCAAAGATTAAATCACGATAGTGAGATGAAAATAATGTAAGTGAAAAGAAGAATAGTTAGAACAACTGTATTGAATACTCATTCTATGTTTATTTATTGAATACTTACTCTATGACAGTTTGCTAAGTGTTTTACTGAACTGTCTCATTAGATCTTCACAACAAATCTATAAGAAGGTAGCATTTTCATCCAGGACCTAGCACAGTGCCTAGAACAGAGATGGTGCCCAGTAAATTCATGAAAACAAAAGACAGATGAAGAAACTGGGCCCAGGAAGGTGAAGCAACTTGTTCCGGACTTACAGTTACTAGCCAGCAGAGCTGAGCTTCACATCCCTGTGGTTTAACTACTGCTTCAGATGGCTTCTCATGATAGAAAGGATGGCAGGTGTGGGCACTGTGAGGGAAATGCAGGCACCATGAGGGAGGGCTTTTCTCCTCTGCTTTGGGGGGCAGGAGGGGGGAAGGAGAATGAAGACCAGGAGAGACCTCTCAGCCAGTGGTCCTGCTTGACCAACTGTGCCCAACCTGGAAAGAATCAAGTCTGAGTGGCAGGCCCCCTGCTCCGAGTAGTGGGGATGGGTTCAGAATCCAAGCTGTGAGGAGTGATGGAGAGTTCATCAGCATTTCTTCTGGAAGGATCTGGGCACTCAGCTTCATTACAGGGGCCAAGTCTGATTGAAACCCTGTTTATTAGAAAGCTTGGAGGGGATGTGGGGTGTTCTCAAATTTGTGCTCTTCTCCTGTGGCTCAGCTGGGTGAGAGAAGATGGGACAGAAGACAGAGGGTATGAATGTGCAGGAGAAACCCCACAGCCTTTGCCCAAGAGGGGCGGAGAGGAACAGCTGAGTGATCTCAGACCGCTCCCTGGCCCCTGCGGACATTTGATAAATGCTTCCTGTGAAAATATTTACCCAGGAGGAAATGGGTCATGCTTCCCCTTCCTACCAGGAGGGTGGGGAGAGGGGCTGCACTGGTCCCGAAAATTCCAACAACATTCGTGCTCAGCACCTCGCCTCCCTGGGTGCCCAGGGGAAGTGAGACAGAGGTGTCAGACGCAGGAAAGAGCTGTGCCAGGAGGCAGGTACACAGCGGGGAGGCCATCCCCACAGGAACACATCTATGTCCATTTGTCGCTTTTATTTTCTAGTTTTTCCTCCATTTCTTTTAAATTAAGTTGCCATCTGTCCTTGTTTTATCCAGGAAGTCCCGAAGGAAC